>JAWQRN010000162.1:0-35625 GCA_033557685.1 Sperchopsis tessellata
GCTAGTCAAGAAATAAAATGTGAGAGCTACATGTTATTCTATTATTAGCACTTTTTAGAGCTAGTCGGCACCTACACCTAGCACTTTTCAGAGCTATATGGCAATCTATAATTAGCACTTTTAAGAGCTACAGGTCTTGATAATGTCCCCTGCAATGGTGGACGAAACATCGGCTAAAACAAATGCCAACCCACGGTTATCTCCCGGAAAACCTGAAGATATTTATTGTGGCGTAGAAGTCTACGCAGTCAATTATAGGGAAATTACTTTACTTAATGTGACTTATAAACAGAAAACTAACAGAGTATGCAGAAGAAATGATTGGTGAAAATCAGTGCGGATTATGCCAAATCGTTCAACAAACGATCACCTGCACATAATGTGGCAAATGCTTGATAAAACATACGAGCAGAACATTGATACCAATAATTTGATTATTAACTTTAGACAGGCCTTTGACAGAGTAAACAGAGACAAATTAGACGAAGATCTAAGGTCAATGGGCATACCACTTAAACTAATCAACCTGATAAAGGTAACATTAAAGAACACCAGAACGATGGTAGATGTACAGAATGAGCTGACAGAAGAGTTTAGTATGAATCTAGGCATTAGAAAAGGAGATGCGCTATCTGCTCTGCTGTTCAACCTGATCTTTGATGTAGCTATTAAAAAGTAAATTTACAAGGCTGTATAAGTACCAAGTCACGGCAGCTGTGTGCATATGTTGATGATGTCGTCATATCAGGGAGAACTGAAGCCGCAGTAAAGGAAGCAATGATTGCTCTAGACACTGAAACTAAATTAACCGGTCTATTGATAAACGAACAGAAAACTAAAATCATGAAGTGCACAAGGGGTAACAACAATGTCACGGGGGAAATGCTAGTGGCTGCATACAGGTTCGAGAAAGTACATAGTTTCGTATACTTGGGAGTTCAATTGAATGGCAAAAACCTAATTTCCGAACAAATGAAACGAAGAATAATGCTGGGAAACAGGAGTTACTATACATGCTCCAAGCTTATGGGTAGTAAACTCGTAAATAACGAGGCTAAACTGAAAATGTACAGAACACTCATTAGACCAATAGTGAGATACGATAGAGAGATGTGGACTTTGGCCCTAAAGCATTAAATGATCTTAGGGTCTTTGAGAGATGAATACTGTGAAAAATATTTGGACCCACGCGGAAAGAGGGGGGAGTGTATACACTATATACTTCTATAATCAAGATGAACCACTAACTGAACATCTTGATTAAAGGAGAAGACATTGTGAGATTTGTCAAGGCCCAGAGAATTGGGTGAATTGTATATGTGGAGAGGATGAGTGGAAACAGGAATACGAAGCGAATCACGAATTGGAAACCTAGTGAAAAAAGATTTAGAGGTAGACCTAGGGGAAGATGGAAGGGTGGAGTGGAAGATGATCTCAGAATACTGGTAGTGAGAAAGAGGAAAAGAGTAGCTGAGGACCGGTCTAGATGACGTAAAATCGTGGAAGAGGATACAACTCATCCAGAGTTGTAACGCCAAAGGAAGAAGAAGTTGCTTACTTTTGGATTCCTACCTAAGAAATACAAGGGACATTTGTGACATTAAAATGATTTAAGTCTGATGACTGTTTGGGGGGTTACATATGGTGTCCCTCAGGGATAAATTCTTGGTCCTCTTTTGTTCCTCATTTGTATAAATGATTATATAGCTATAGTGGGTTTGAGATAAGTCTTGTTTACCGACAACACCACAGAGTTTATTAGATTACACAATATTGCCCACTTACTTGGTTCTGTGGATGCTGCTGTTTCTAGGATAGTGTCGTAGTTTATTTTTACCGAATTGTCTATGTATTCAGGTAAGAGATGTGCTGTTACTGTCTTTGAGAAATTTTGATTTTGATAACCTGGCTGCTGTTAAATTTCTGGGAGTCCATATGTTGACCCATCTTTGAGGTGGAATCATCATATGGATATTGTTGCTGGTAGGCTCTGTGGGGTGACATATCTGCTCTGAAATTTACATACTATACATACATTACATACATTACATACATGGTTTGGGGTCGTTCAATTGCTCTTAATGCGAGAATATTCTCAAATAAAGCCGATTGTAGATTTTTCTTTGCACAGTTAACAATAATGACCTTGCCCACTCTTTATATATTTCAATGTCTTTAATATATCCCCCGCAATATAACTACCCATGAACTTACTGATAATAACAAAGTTTTTATTTAAGTGTAGCTCAGGGTTTACCTTTAAATTGTTATGGGGTAATATTTTTAAATATCCTATGTTGTAATGGTTGTTTTCCTCTTAATTTTTTAGCCTCGAAGTGGAGTGTTTTGTGCCCTAATTACCGAAGCGAGAGAAACAACTGCACTTGAAATGCCCGATCATGAGAACACTTTTGTTTTGAAAGCTGTGAATAATATGGAGTTTGTTATTGAAGCCCAAGATACTGTAGACATGAGGTAAGGCTGCTTATATTTAAATAATTTGTTACGATTTTAGTAAATGGATAAATAAAAGTAACAATTTCATTTGAGCAAAACTAAGAGGGCTCTTATTGCAATGTTAAAAATAACTAGTAAAAATTATTTTTTTAGACAATGGTTAGCAACTATCAAGTATTGTATGAGGGTTGAACCCAGTATAGACGGAAATGGTGAGGAGCATATAAAAGATTACCACGGGGATGCTCCAGAACTACCTCCCCGCCATTTGGGAGGTGGCCGTGGGGGCGATCGATTGTCTTCCAGCAGTAACTTTGAAATTAACCCGCAAGACTCAAATGGTAAGTTAAAATATTCACCTATAGGTTTGACGAAACATAAAAATTTACCTCTGTACAGATTTCATAGTATATAAAATGTGCCAAAATAAGTCCTAAAGGTGTTGACAATCTTACTGTTGCTGATGCAGTTGGGACAATTGCTGGAGAAGTGAACACAACCTTTGTAATACCTATTTTCAAAAAGTTTGTCATCTTTGCAAAATTATGAAGAATATCTTCTTATTTCTGTGACACTTCAACCCTGTCTTGGTCTGCTCCACCACCTCTCTCCATCGTTCTTGGTTTTGGGCTTGCGCGCCATAATTCTGTACTCCCATTGATCTCAGGTCTTCCACTACGTTTTCCTTCCACCTTCTCCTTGGCCTTCCCCTCGCTCTTGCTTCCGTCCATTACTTTTTTAGGTGTTCTTAAATCTTCCGTACGCATAAGATAACCGAACCATCCCAGACGTCTGACTTTTATGAAGAAAATCTTTACAACAAAAATAACTTGCTCTTAATGTGCCCTATCCTCAGTGGACGTTGCCGACCAATCTGGCCTTACTTATTACTACTTTCTTAATAAATAACAATAATATACTTCCTACATAGTAAGGTTTGTGAATGTGCTGTACTTAAATTATGAAAAGGCATTGGACACAGTATATGCAGAACAGTTTCTTTACATTTGCTATAGTTGATATATTAAATAAAATTAATAAACTTCCTTCCATATTATTATTCCTATAATTTATCTTATTTTAGGCAATATAAATTAAAATCTTCTTGTTTCCACCCAGAAACAACATTCATACAGATAATAACCATGGAAGTCTATTATATTTAATAAAATCTTCTTGTTTTGCAGGCATGGAAAATGATATAGGCCAAACTTTAAAGAAAGAATTCTGGTTCCACGGTACACTGGGAAGGTCTGAAGCTGCACAGTTAGTCTTACATGAAGGTGCTGCGGGACATGGACTGTTCCTTGTCAGGCAAAGTGAGACTAGGACAGGCGAATTTGTATTAACCTTCAACTTTCAGGTAAATTGTTTTTGCTTGTACCTAGAATCTAGGAATGGTACCAGGTACTCACCAATTTTACCAGATATCAGGTGTTGTCAGGCATTAATTGTGTACCCGGCCAGCCCACCTGGTACAAAAATAAGTATACAGGGAAATAAAATTTCTTACGCTTTTTTTTTGTTTGTTTTATCAAACATAAACGTTAAATATAAAAAATCGTAGATATAACAGTAAACACTTTGTTATAAAATAAATACCGAATATTTTGACACACAATTAGATGCAGGTGTACTAGAGGAAAATGATTACGGTAGAAGAGTTAAATAAAGCTCTACATAGAATGAAAAATAATAAAGCACCAGGGCCAGGTGATCTGCCTATCGAGTTATTGAAACATGCCAAAAACAGAACGCTAGAAACAATTTGCAATATATTTAATAAATGTCTAAGGGGAGAAAACACACCAGCAGATTGGAAAATTTCCCATATAAACTCAATTCACAAAACAGGAAGTAGAAATGATTGCGGGAACTATAGAGGAATCAGTATAACGTCATCTGTAGGAAGATTATATGGAAGAGTCCTTAAAGCCAGAATAGAGAAAAACAAAGCGGCTTTGGACCGGGAAGGTCCTACACAGATAATTTATTTACGTTAAGAGCGGAGAAAAATCAGAGCAAAGGAAGGGAACTTCTTGTAACGTTTATAGATCTAAGGAAAGCATTTGATTCTGTTCCCCTTCCAAAGCTATGGAGTACATTAGAACAAACGGGCATAAATAAAACGTATATAAAAGCGCTGTATAGAGAAATCCAAGCTGTCTTAAAAGTTGGTAACCATATCTCTTCACCATTTTTGCCTTTGAAAGGAGTAAAACAGGGTTGTTGCCTCTCCCCTACCCATTTTAAAATTTACCTGTGTGCAGCCATAAAATATTGGATTAGAAATTGTAGTCCGATGGGAACGGGCAGGGTGAGAGCCCGATATACATGATCTTTCTTGCAGATGATCAAATAATTATTGCAGAAGATCAGCAGGATATGACATATATGCTAAATAAACAGATAGACGTATACAATATGTGGGGCTTGGAGGTACAGGTACAGAGAAGATGCAATATATGGTCATAGCAGAAAAACTTTAATCAGTATGAATATCGGGGAGTCGCAAAATGCGAAGATGGAAGAGACAACAAGGACAATGAAGAAAATAGGCATAGGAAAGAATATGATAAAAACACTACATCCAATCTTGTGGAATAATAACCTAACCAGAGAGACAAAAATAAATATTTTTAAAACAATGATAGAACCAGTTATGACATATGGGTTGGAGATATGGGTTATCAGCAAAAAATTGAATCAAAGATTAGTCTCGGCTGAAATGACGTATTGGAGAAGATACTGTAGTCTAACCGTGTATGATCACGTTAGAAATTAAGGCATCAGAGATAAAATGACAATGAAAGACACTATTATGGATGATATAAATGAAAAGCAGTTAAGATGGTATGGACATCTGCGTAGAATGAAGGAAGAAAGAATACCAATAAAGTTATGGAACTGGACTCCAGCACAAGGAAATAAATGAGGGAGACCTTGTAAGAAATGGATAAACAACAAAAAAAGTGAGAGGCTTACGAGAAGATGATTGAAACGATAAGAATAAATAGCATTTAGGATACGAGAAGCGGCATTAGTTGGAAATACTCACTATAATAATAAATACCGTATTTGCTTATGTAATTTGCTCATAATTTTCAGTATTTTGGTAGCTTAAAAATCAGGGCGCGTAAAATATGCGGATTTTTTTAATATATACACGAAAACGCACAACACAAAAAATCGTTTAACAAGAATTGCACATTTGATCCGTATCATTAATATACATTTTCCCAATACATTTGAATTCTGTTAACTTGAAATGGATAACTCTAAAATATCGCTTAAGGCGCAATAATTATTTTGTCTAGAGAACTAAAATAAATATGAAATTCTTTCTTTAATACGAAATGTTGACGACAGATTTCTTAGAAGGACTGACAATATTGGATTGGTATACATTCACTCCCCTTGTTCAGCATTTTAATACAAACCCGATGAAGACTTTCTCTATAAGTTTCCAGATGTAACAGATGACTGTTTATTGTACCATACCCATTTTTAATGCTATTGTCTAGTGTGAGTTTGACAACCCAAGAAACACTCCAATTGCGTTTGCTAAAAAATAAATCACCATGAAATACCTAAAACATAAAATTTTTTTATTACAATGATAACATTTTAAATCTTTTCATCTGAAGATAAATTTGCTGTCTTCCTCGCTAGCCGAAGAATCATTGACTTGATCTTCTTCATGCTCCTCCCAAATCATGTCATCTTTTCGACCATCTAAAGCATTAATAATCACTTTAGATAAGATGCAATCCCAAGCTTGCAAGATCCACGAGCGCATGGTTTCCAGGGATGGCCGTTTAATTTTTCCACCCTTTGTGTACGTGCGGTTGCTTTCAGCCATCCACTCAACGAAGAATTTTCTAAGTGATTCCTTGGAACAGTTTGTTGATAGAATTATACAGCGGTTGCAGAATCGCGGTTAAACCTCCAGGAATTGCAGCCATATTGGTTTGCCCTGTTTGAAATGACTTTCATATTTTTGTGAAGATGATCCCAGAAGCTATCTAGAACCAGCACAGCCCTTTGCTTATGTAAAGTACCAGATCTTCTTCCCTCACTTTCTCCACCAAATCCTTTATTAAATCTTGGTCCATCCACCCGTTTTTTTGGACTGGGATACCAGGTGAAAATTTTTCCTTTAGAAGAGTCTTCCTTTTAAATATTATGTTTGGTAGTAATTTACCTCCATCTGCAGTCACCGCGAAGGTAATAGTGCATTTTCCTTGCCCTTTAATCAAGAAAGTGTGAATTTTAAGTATAAAATAAGTTGACCATCTTTTGTAAGCAGCTACAAAACTCGATAGTCCCGGAAAGCAAACTCATACCATATGCGTAGTAAAAAATAAAATCCAAAATCATTCTTTAAAAATAAGGATGCCCAAAATATGCAGGAGCACAAATTACACGAGCAAATATGGTAATTTTAAATTATCACATTTACCTTTTTGCGAGAGATGGATATACCCATATAACTTAATCTTGACCGAGAAATTGAAATTTACTGGGGCTTCATTGAAATAATAAACTTTATAATTTCTTTTCGGTTGGCTTATTAACAAAACACTCGAACATAAAAATTCATTTCGTTCTTCCCATCTTACAGACTATGACGTCATCGATAATTTTTTTTTTTTAATTACAAGCCTATTCTTTTTCTCTAAAACAATTTCTTCCAAATTCAGTAATACCTACTCTATAGAGGGGGTCTGAAGTAAATAGTTTTTTAAGATGTTGAAGTGCAATATCATTTCGTACCGTTAAAACATTTCGACAATGAAAAAATGTTCGCCATTTACCGACAGCAAATATAGATACTTCTGTTTACAACGGCTGGGATTTTGTTTCGATTATAAATGATAAATTTAAAAAATAATCGATGTTTGATAAATTTTGATTAGTCAAATAAGTAATCGATTAATCTATTCGTTTTCAACAATTGATAATCGATTGTAAAATTTGACAGTCATTCAGGCCAATAGCCTCTATACAGTTTCCACCCAGATAAAACATTTATTAAATTCATTTTTTTTTTGTTAAAGTTCTAGTTTTGTTATTTACTGTTTTTGGACTCCGGCTTCTGTACTAAATTCTTATATTATGGAATATAAGAATGTACTATGTAATGTACTATTTAAAAAAAAAATTTGATAGATAGATACAAACATCCACGGAGTGTGGAAATTTAGCTTGTGGTGTATTCGTTGACCTGTCGAAGGTCTTTGATTCTATTGACCATGGTTTGTTGCTTTCAAAATTATATGCCTGGAATACGAGGCATCGTAGGTGACTGGTTTAAAAGTCACTTGTCGCATTGGAAACATTGTTTTCATTGAAGAAAACTTTGAAAAAGTAGCTTCCTCAGAAGGAATAATAAGGACTGGTGTCCCCCAGGGCAGTATCTTGGGCCCACTTCTTTTTGTAATATTTGTAAATGACATGTCTCGGATAGTTTTAAACTCTGCCCACAGTTTAATCAACTTTGCTGACGATACAAATCTTTTGATGGTTGGAAATCATTTCATTCTCCATTGCATTGACTTTCCCGTACTGAAAGAGGTTGTTTATGCATGCATCAGAATGTACAATAAATTACTTGCCAAATTAAAACATGTTAATGTTTATAAAAAGTTTAAGAGCACTCTGACCGCTTTCCTATATGACATGGAGCCTTATGACTTGAGCCTATATTTAGGCACAAATTTTGCTCAGTAATTACAATTTATTCCCATTTCTTTTTGTTTTGTGTTTACCTCAAATGATTTGATATGTTATTATATTTATGAATTTTTTGTAGACACTATCAAGCCTTATTATGGGGTGTTTTGAATAAAGATTATTTTGATTTGATTTGATAGTTTATTATTTAATATTAATTAGACAGGTACAATTCAGAAAGGTTGTATTGATGTAGGTTCAGGGAGCAATAATGATTAAACACTCTGTAAAATAAAAATAAATATATATTTAGAGTAAACGTGAATTGATAATATAAAAAAAGGTTTGTACACTACGCGAAAAACACTGCCTCTGCGTGTTCACTTCTCTGCGGCTTGAATTTAAAAGAGGTCGAGGCAATGGTAACTTCCGAATCAGCAGGAAATTGCAATGGGAGGGCGCTACTATCACCGTGGTAGTTGGTGGGTTAATTCAAATTTAAATTATACCTCACAAACTCCCTACAGTTTCGGCCAATCTGAGAATTGATCGGTCGTCCGATCACATACCATTAACAAATATAGGAAAAATAAACACAAAAAGTAAATATAAAATACACAAAAATTATAAAAGACATACACAAAAATGGAAATATACAACATGAATTAATAGACAAATATTTACAAAATTACATTTAAAAATACACACAGATGATCTTAAATGAAAACTTAAAAGTACACAAATATAAACAAAGAAATACACGATGAGTATCAAGAAACACATTAAGATAAAACAAAACAAAAATTGCACATGATATAAAAGATCGACAGTAATTACTAGTTAGTCATGTAAGTCTTCCTCAGATATCCACGGACGCATGTGTGAGGGATCAAAAACAGACTTGAAAGGAATTTGGGTCACCTGAAACCCTTCTATATCTGTGATAATATAACGATCATTGGGCAGAACCTTCTCTACCTTTTATGGACCTTTAAATTTTGGCAACAGTTTTCTATTAATACCGGGGAGAACAACAGTATTTGTTATCATGACAAAATCACCTTCCTCATATTTATGTGGCTCTTTATGTTTCTTATCATAATACTTCTTATTAATTCCTTGACTCGTAACAATATTCTCGACAGCTAACTCTCTTATCTTTAAAATATCTTCACGCTCAGTAGATTTTAACAGCTCACGTTTTAAATCAATTGATGAACCTCGTTGATCCAAACCAAACAAAAGTTTTGATGGAGTCTCCGCAGTGGACCTGTTGACGGTGTTGTTTAATGAAAACTACATCAGGTAATTTTAAATCCCACTGGGTCGTCTTGCCACATATTTTAGCCAACATAGGGGTAATCGACCTATTAATTCGTTCAACTTGTCCATTAGCTCTTGGAACAGCTGTCTCAATGAGTATTTGTTGGATGTTAATTGCCTTTAAGAACTCTTTAAATGATTGTGCCGTAAAAGCAGTGCCTCTATCTGATATAATCCTAAAAGGAATACTATATGAACTGAAATATTCCGTCAAACATTTAATTACCTCTTTTGTTTTAGTACACCGACAATGGTATAAACGTAAAAACTTTGTAAATGCATCTATATCTACAAAAATAAACTTATTCTGCCTGTGTGTGTTATCTATGGGGCCATAGCATGAACTGTATGAAATGGAACATCTCCTTTAGGGATGCTGTGCAGCATTCCCTCAGCTTTACCGCTGTTTGGAGAATATGATATGCATTTTAAACAATTACTTATGTAGCTTCGAATTTTTTGTTTTTAGTTAGGGAACCAATATGTTCTTACTACCAATTCAAATGCTTTGTCGATTTCAACATGACCTATGTCATCATGACATGTCCTTATGATGTTTTGCTCCATGCAACTTGGTACGTAGAACAATTGCTCCCTAAATTTTCTATAAACCAACCCATTTCTTAACTCATAAAATTTATCTTCATTAGTTTCAAATTTCTGCAATGATCTTATCCTTCACTTGTTTAAATTTCAGTGCATCAACGTGGCACATCTTTGTATTACTTCGGTGTTCTTATGTATAATTATAATTTTGTAAAATTAATGACCATCTCAAAATTCTAGGAGTTACTTCTTTCTTTTCTAGGGTTAATTTCATGCTATTACAATCCGTTACGATTTTAAACTTTATTCCGTGTAGATATTCTCTAAATCTCTCTAATGCATAAAAAATAGCTAAAGTTTCAAGTTCAAAGCTACAATAACTCGACTCTGCATTTGATGTTCTTTGCTGAAATAAAGCACCGAATTAAACTTATTGTCGGTTTGCTTTTGCAGTAGTATAGCGCCAAATCCTATCACTTGCATCACAATGCAATTCTGTTTCGGCTTGTGGTGAATACAATGATAAAATTGGCTGTGACCCTAATAATTTCTTTAAACGATTAAAAACTTCAAATTCTTAGTCACTGAAACTATACTGAGTTCTTTTCCTCAACAAATCATGTAATGGTTTCGCTAAAATTGAGAAGTTACAAATGAATTTGTGAAAGTATGACGTCAGTCCGATGAGACTATGTAGTTCTTTAAAATTCCTTGGTATAGGAAAATCTTAAACAGCTTTTACATTTTCCATATTCGGTTTAATTCCGTTTGTATTTACTAAATAGCCAAGATTATTTATGTCTTGTCTCAAAAGAGTGCATTTATCTATTCTAAGACTCAATTTATTTTCAACCAAAAGGTAAAATACTTGTTTTAATATATCTAAATGCTCTTCAAACGTAGCGGTAGCTATCAGTATATCATCAATATGTCATTATTTTATTTGACCCTAAAAGTTCCTGGAATATCAAATTTACATATCGGTTGAAAATTGATGGACTATTGCAAATCCCAAATGGCGTTTCTAAATATTTGTATTGCCCTTACGGCGTAACAAAAGATGTATATTTAACCGATTCTGGATTTATTGGTACATGATGGAACACATTTTTTAGGTCAAATTTTGAAAAATATTTTTTGTATCTTAAGTTATCTAGATGGTCATCTATATGCGGAAGAGGGATATTGTCTCGAATTGTGATTTTATTCAGCTCTCTGTATTCGATGCACATACGAAGCTCTCCACTTTTCCTTTTTACTAAAACTATAGGGGAACTGTATGGCAATGAACTTTTTTGAATGACTCCTTCGCTAAAAGATTATTAATAATTCTTGTAACTTCGGTATTCTCATGATATGACAAACATCTAGGCCTAAAATAAAAAGGGGTGTGGTTTAACTACAATGGTCATCTCAAAAATTGTTTTTGGTTTTAGTGGTCTAACAGGTTCTAAGTAAAATTCATTAAAAACTCATCTTAACACCTGAGCCTGTTTGGTATCTGCATCACCCAGATCTAACATGCAATTATTGTCAGTCTCAACACAATCAATCATCAATAATTTTAAATGAAAGGTATTACTACATACCTCTTTACATAAACTCATGCCTTTTGAATTGAAACATATTTTAAATGTTGTGTTACTTATAAAGTCTGCCCAACAACACCTCATGCCTCATCGTGTTTTGCGGAACAACATATAACACAGTTTTTGACACCTCACTGTTCACTATGATGTTAGTAGTGACCATTCCCAACACCTGGAGCTTGGTGCTGTTGATGCCTTCATAGGTGGTACGGGCAGTGTAGCTCTCTCGAACTTCAGCAGGAAACAAACTATCTAAAATTAAAGATATTGGACTACCAGTATCCACAATGGCCATTGTTTCATACCTCTGTGCACTTGGAATATTGTCCCCTATGGACATTTGATACGGTGGGATGGGGCTGTAGTCCTTCCTTCCACAAGGTGGGTGGTGCTATCGGCTGGTGCTGCGAATGATCTTTTCCTCTTTGGACAGTACTTCCTAAGATGTCCTTCTTCATTGCAGTGGACACAGGCATTCTTTTGTCTGCGGGGCTTGGTGCCGCTGAGTGTAATGTGACCAAATTCATTACAATTGTAACATCGCACTTGTTTTTGTTGACGCTGCTCTGGGGAGTTTCGTCTTTGTTCAAAAGTATTATTAATGTGTGGCGCAAACAAATCGGACACAATTTCCAAAAGCTTTTTCAATGATTCAAATTCCTTGGCTTTTGCAATTGATATTAGCATGGAGTTATCTATGCCATCTATTATGTAATAGATAAGATCTTTATCCTCAAAATTCAACTTGTTACCCAACAAAATCTTATCATGATAATAGGTACCAAATTTCTCACCTTTCATAAGCCTGCAGGCCTCAAATTTTTGCATTGAAGTAATTCTATCTTCGCGGCAGTAAAACATGCTAAGGATTTTGTTTTTCAGTTCGACTAAACTTAATTCAACATATTCTGGCTTGGAATGGAACCATTCCAAGGCATAACCTTACAGTTTCCCAATGGCTAATAATGTGATAGCATCGTCATCAACATTATATGCTTTTTTTGTGGTTTCTATTCTCGTGAACCATGTGGTAACATCCTCCGTGGATATCCCAGAAAACGTCGGCAATATTGAGGCGATTTCTATATTACTATATTTCTTGGTGTTTGACCTCATTGCATTTAATAACTCTTCGACACTCCTCTTAATAATTTGGTTAGAGAGGTTATGTTCCTTGTTTTCCTCTACTACTGAATGGTTTGTGCTATTTTCATTATCAAACGATATTTCGGGAAAATAACATCTCTTCTATATTGATAACTCACTCACGATTTAATTTATTTAATTGACAGTTTAATTTGCTTTATGTTGACGGTTTGTTTATAAACAGCAGCACATGACTCTCGCGTTTCCGAACTCACTGGTTTATAACTTACGTCGTAAACCCCACAACTGAAGATTGATGTAGGTTCAGGGAGCAATAACTGTGTAAAATAAAAATAAATATATATTTAAAGTAAACGTGAATTAATAATATAAAAAAGGTTTGTACACTACGTGAAAAACACTGCCTCTGCGTGTTCACTTCTTCGCAGCTCGGACTCAAAAGAGGTCAAGGTAATGGCTACATCCGATTAGCTCGAAAATGCAGGGGGAAGGCGCTACTATCACCGTGGTAGTTGGCAGGTTAATTCAAATGTAAAGTATGCCTCTGAAACTTCCCATAGTATAATCATAATTATTTGCCATCATCAGAAGTTTCTTCATTGCACAAATTTTATTAACACACACTCCAACTAATAACGTTTACTGTTTCCACTAAACTAATGGTATAATAATAACAATTCGACCGTTCGTGCAGTGCTTAGGTCAGAAACTCAGGTAAATCCCAGCTGATTGTAGAAAAATACTAACTGCACTGTTGTAGTATCGACTAGAATATTCAAGCAATCAGATGCCGGATATCTGGACTCGGCATTTTCAAAAAGTATGACAAAATAGAATTTAATTGTTTTCTCATTCTTTTTTAGTGTAAATTTTACAATTTTCTGCTTGTTTCAGGGTAGAGCTAAACATTTACGAATGACGATAAATGAACAAGGACGTTGCAGTGTTCAACAGTTCTGGTTCCAGTCAATATACGAAATGCTGGAACATTTCCGACAAACCCCCATACCTCTGGAAAGCGGGGGCAATTCGGACGTGACGCTGACGGACTACGTGGTTAATCCGTCAGCTAGAAGCCAACTACAGGGGTCGATAGGAAGAGGTGGTAGTAACCAGGGTAACGCAGCGTCAGGAAATGGAGTACACGACAGACGAGTACCCCCGATTCCTGAGATCAGACAAGTGAGATAATACTAATTGCCTGTATGTGTTCTCTTTTTTCCTGTTTTTATTTTTTTTTTGTTGATGTAATAAATGATTGAATATAAAATGATGCTCTTTCAAAACCTTAAATTTTAAAGATGATTTTATTATTTATATTTTTCTTTAGAAATTTTTTAATTATTTGTTTATATTAAATCATTTTGTGCAAAGGTAGCTAGTGATTAATATAATTCACTTGCATTGATGATGTATTCTATTTTGTTTTTTAATTTATATTTTGTATATATATATATATATTTACTAGTGAATTTGTTTTTGATTTTCTGTGTTATATATTACTCAATATGAGTCTTTCGGCTTTAAATGGGTATTGGGTTTATTTTTTTATCTACAAGAATACTACCTATTGGTATATGTGAGGCGAACTTATTCTGCAGGCGTACAATGAACAAAGGACAGAAAACGTCTGCGAACTGGCAATTTATTTATTGTCTTGTGATACATCCAACATACTCCATTTTGTGTAACAAAGTCTTCTGTAGTTTCTTGCAATAGGTCTTGGTCTGAGAACCAATTTATAAAATAAACATTTTTAAATAGTATTAAATAGTTGTAAGAAAGATTTCTTGTCCTTGTAGAGTACGTATATACAAAAAAATAGGTTCGTTTCATGTAAAACTGTTGAACAAAAAGTATACTTGATTTTAATAATTCATGTATCAATTGGAGTTTTGTCCATAATTGTTTTATATTTAGGATTCATAAAAATATATAGAAGTTTAAAAAACACTTTGTCACATAATATAATATTTAATACATCTTAATTGTCCGAAATTTCTAAGTGGTCTTATAGATTCAATCGAATTTTTTTTTGTAATCTATATGTTTAGTTTTATCCCAGTTGCCTTATAGATTGTTGTGCCAAAAAAATGTAAAATGCTTCTTTTATCTTTCGGTGATATTATTTGTTTTATC
Source organism: Sperchopsis tessellata (assembly GCA_033557685.1). Lineage (NCBI taxonomy): Eukaryota > Metazoa > Arthropoda > Insecta > Coleoptera > Hydrophilidae > Sperchopsis > Sperchopsis tessellata. Next base: position 14,838 of record JAWQRN010000162.1, read on the forward strand.
TCAATTATTCATTGCTAATCATTATCATATATGACAATTTTTATTAAATTTTGCCATTTACAGTTGTACTGGATCATATCAGTTACTCTTTTTTTTAAATTAGTGTTGTATTTGAAATTATGTTTTAATATATCCTAGTATGCTATTGGTGAATTTAACTTTTTTTGTGCAGACTAAACAATCATATTAAAAAACTACTAAAAAGTGACAAAGTGGTTCAGATTCTATATTTTCACTCAGTTTCTTGAAATTATATATATGAAAAAAAATGTATAGGATTATATATTTTGGAGCATAAAAGAAAATGTCAATATATTTTCAAACAGTGATGGTTCAATATTATACATATTTAATTTTTGTAAATAGATGTTCATTATTTATTTAGTTTAATCCAGTAGTTAAAATTGTTAAATATATTGCTATATAAATATTTTGATTACACCTCGTATATGATCAAATTTACAGGTCTTATTTGAAAATAATAATGTGGGATAATAATTCTGTCACACGTCTAGGCATATTCCAGAATAGATGGTCTGTGTTCTCTTAGGATATTCTTCTTCTTGTGGTTCCTATTCGTGCCGTATGTTGGCAACCAAAGGGGCTATCAACACTTTGTTGTCAGATGCTCTAAATAACTGTGTGGAAGTCATGGAAAACCAGTTCCTAAGGTTTTTGAGCCATGAAATTCTTCTCCTACCCACACTTCTTTTACCAAGAACTTTTCCTTGTAATATCGACTGCAGGAGTTGGTATCTGCTCTCATTCCTCATGATATGTCCAAGGTACTACAGTTTACGTGCTTTTATTGTAATATTTCTCTGCATTTACGTGATACGGTCCTTCCATGAGACCCTCAACATCCTGCGATGGAACCACATCTCAAAGGCCTCCAACCTCTTACCTGTAGCCTCCATCAGCATCCATGGCTCCACACCATACAGTAAAACTGAGAACACAAAGTATCGCAGAAATCTTATCTTGCTCTTACTCATGCTGTTAAATACAGATCTGGCCTTCTCAGTACGTATCTTGATCTCCTGCGAATGATCCCACTTATCATTGATTGTTGTGCCTAGATACGTATACTTGTGAACACGTTCTTTGCTTGTTTATTTGGAGGTAGCAATTTGGGTTATTGTTTTAGTGTTAATATCAAGGTCATATCCTTTACTGCTTTTATATGTTCTGACATCAGAAGCTGAGGATGTTCCATGCTGTCAGCGAATGTAACCGTTTCGTCAGCGTATCGGATATTATTTAATCTTTCTCCATTCAACAAAATTCCACCCTGTGTACCACCTAGAACCTCTTTGAAAATATGTTCTGAATAGATTAGATTAGAGGGGAGCTACCTGGACCTAATTTATATACGAGTGTGATCAAAATATATCCATCCTTTCTCAGTGTTGCCAATTTTTTGGAAAGTGGTATGTTACGAAACAATTAAGCATATCTTTTAGAACCTTCAAAGTTATTTTCAAATAATTTTTTAACTTTTTTTGTTATTTGTTGTTTTTTTTGAACACCTATAAATCTTTTGACTTTTATAGATAAACATTTTTTTTCTAATTAACTATTAACAGTTAACAATAATTTCGTGCAATATTTTTATTATATAAAATAAGCTACTTGCTGGTTATTTAAAAATATACAGAAAAATTGTAAATCAAAATAGCGCTGATGATTATGTCTTTGTATACTCAGGATTAAAATTTAAAAACCTGCTTCTAGTTGCATATAAAAATATATGTTTTCAAACCTGTTGACTTACCATACGTACATTTTCTTGTGCATTTTTTAAAACAAGCTGCATGTCTTCTTCTTTCGTAGAGCGATCAGATATTGGAGGCTTTATCATTGTTTGTTTCTAGGTGTTGTCTGTTGCTTCATTTATAGGGCATATTCAATGTTTTTTTTTAAAACATAATTTATAAGGCACAACTTCTTTGTAATTATAAGATAGAGAATGAAAATCTATCAAATATTAAAAAAAAAATCATAGCACCCAGAAATTTATTTTGATCTTTTTGATTGATTCATTCTTCCATTTTCATATGAAAACTTGTGGCTTTGTAAAATCTGTAAAAGAGCCATCAAGGGCCACATTAAGTATTATACAATAAACCGCGGGCCACATTATAAAAAAAAAACTTGATATATAGAGGAGGCAGATTGCACTTAGAAAATATCATATGTACAAAACACAAGAATGATATTTTATGATTTTTTAAAGAAACTTGGCAAAGTTTTTCATTAACTTAATCTTTAAAATTTGGTTGAATTTGTTGAGCTATAGTTATTTTTAAGATTAATTACATATGCTGGTCTGTTAATCTTAATCTTTCTGCTGTTTTATTATTTTTTAAAGTTAGAAATAGTTGTTTGCACAATTATGTGCTACTGAACATAGTAGTGGTGTATCGTTCGTGTGCGAGTCGTTCAAAAAGTACGACACACTTAACTGTGTAGTGAGTTTTTCATTGCTGTGAGTTATTCGTTCGCCGCTGTACTTGAACGCTGTACTTGAACTGATTCAGAGTCATAGAGAGCTGAACCCTCAAGTGCCATGTATTATATGAGCCAGAAAGGCGAGAGTTTACCTGCTAAATAGACCAGTGTCGAGGTGTAGACACGTACATATAGACATAGACTTAATATCTCGGCCGCACCAGCTGTAAATGAGTTTTGTCTTCATAATTTGCTACCATAAAACAACAGTTAAAATAACACAATTAATAATAAAACTGGACTGAATGTATAGACGATTATTCATTTAAATGTATAATTGAAATTATGCTGAAATATAAAAATAAAGCTTTATTTAATACGTGTGGCTATTTTATTTCGCGAATTCTACTAAAGATGTTACATGTTGAGTTCCAGCGGGTCATAATATCCTGTTTGACAGTTAAATCTGGCATTTCATTTGCATTGTTTTTAATTTTTCACTTACTTGCTGATGTTAAGCAAACTGCATTTTCAAATTTAATACCATTTACAACCAACTCTTTTGCCATATTGTAGTAGAGTGGAATCAGTACTTTTGAAAGGCCTTTCCTTCTCTGTAATTGATAATATAATATAATAATAAAATGAGATAAATTTTTTCTAATAATTTCTGTATGAAAACGTTATTATTGTCAAGTAAAGTAGTATCTACAAAGACAAACATCATGTCTTGTAATTTAGGATTAAGTTGACTAAGGTAAAATGTCAGTTTAATTTGTTACATCCTTTATCTTTGACATTATTTTCATAAATTCTTAATTACAAAGAATTAATTCGTACATACTAAAATACGGCATTCATATTCTTCTAACAGATTGCCTCCTACTGACGTGGTTGGAATATGTGGCTGTTTGCTACATTTAAGCCACAGCATACTTACAGTAGTGGGTAGCCAAACTTAGACGTTTCAACTGGCCAAGTCTATGTGACGTCGATTTATTTGCATAGGAATTGCGCAGTAGTTTGATGTATAATTAATCTTAAATGGAAGTCTGTCACTAACTTTTTTGGAAAAATTTTATCAAAATTCCATTTTTTAAATTAAACTGTTGATCAAATAAAGAATAAAAACCGAAAAAAAGACATTCAATAATTGTGTGAACTAGTCAGGAGATAGATTTCAACAAAAGAAAAATGATTTCGAACAAATTTTACCACTTATCGGCTCAGACATAAGGCATAGACATAATAAATTAGGCTGTGATAAAAGTCAATCAACAGATATGAAATATATCATCTTTAAGATTTAATATATGGCTTGTGTGTATAAAAAATACCCTGTAATGAAACATGATACTTGAGCATATCAATGCCGGTACTTGAGATACCACTTAACTCGTCCGCAAAAAAATTAGACACTTTTAGTTTGTCCATGGGGAATAAGTATTAATTAATTTATTTATAATTTTAATTTAAAAAATCCTGTGTTGTCTAGGGTTAAATAATCATATTTGTTACCCGTCTTGGCGGACCGCAGAACATTTGTCGTCGGGCCTCATGCGGCCCACGGATCTAGTGTTTAACTTGCCTGCCTTAGAAGATCAATTGAGCAAATAAGGGAACTGATTGACGGATTGTCAAAATTTTATATATTCATGAGGTGGTTTAATGAAACTCAAACATCTGAGGGTTATTATTGAAAATATTTTAGTGATTATCGAGAAGTGTTAAGTTTGCTTAGCTGTGTATAATCCTTCAAAGATTAAATTATTGCCTCAGAAGTTTCTATCACAGTTTTGCTGCAATGGCAAAAATTTCAGGCATTTAAATCATGGTTGTCCAATCTTATGGATCTTCTGGACCGCCCAACAAAAATTTATCATGGGTTGCATATAGAATTTAATATTTACTTATGACTTCAGTGTAACCCATATTACCATTGAGCTAAATACAGCCTGTTTTTTCAATACGAGTGCATCTATATCTGGACTGATTGCGGTGATAGCGAAGCGGAGAGTATTTTCAAGGTCTCGTCTGAAATTTTTATTCTTATTTTACTTTTTGTATGGTCATCCAGGAAAAAAATTGCTCGTAAATATACGACTCCCCAAAAGAGACATCATGAACAAAACATGTTTATGAAATGCCGGATATTTTTCTTTTGGTAGATAAAACTTATAAAAGTACAATAAAGACGCTTCAACCAAAGAGACAAAAATAAATATATTTAAAACAATAATAGAATCAGTTATGAGATATGAGCTATCAACAAAAAAATGAATCAAAGATTACTTTCGACTGAAATGACATATTGGAAAAGATGGTGTAGTCACACCTTGGATGATTACGTTAGAAACGAAGACATCAGAGATAAAATGGCAATGAAAGACACTGTTATAGATGATATAAATGAAAAGCTGTTAAGATGGTACACACATCTGCGTAGAATGAAGAAAGAAAGAATACAAATAAAGGTATAGAACTGGACTCCAGCACAAAGAAATAAACGAGGGAGACCTTGGAGGAAATGGATAAACAACATAAAAAGTGAAATGGAAAAGTGAGGCTTACGAGAAGATGATTGGAAATACTCCCTATAATAATAATAATGAAAGATGCATATTTGACTGCAACTTATACCTTTCATTTGCACATTCGCAAGCAACGTGTTGGTATCAACTCAGAACGAAGTAGTAAATTTACTGAAATGCAGCTGGTGTTCTTCTGAAATCTATTCTCAAAGTCCTGTGACAAAATAGAAATCAGTGCCGCATATATTTCACTGTTTAAATGAATTTCGCTATATCTTCAAAATATCTAGTGATTGTTGTGTGCTACACTTTCAATACATTCTTTAATAAATTCACCTTCGGTAAAATAATTTTTCAAAATAGTTGTTGAGACATAAGATTTTTTTTCAGATCTAATATTTTTTGTTTACGGTACAATCCTTGCAGTTCATTAAAGTTTTGATGCATTTGAATATAATGCCGTTTCAAATTATAGTATTTGAAAACGGATACAACTTCTCTGCATATTAAGTATAGAGTTTTATTATTAGCTACAATAAAGAAATAGTTGTCAGCCCATTGTTCGTGAAACTTTCTCTTTTCAACCACTATTTTTCTTTCCTTTCTGCTAAATAAATAATGAGTTATTGTAAATTATTTATTCCTGTTATATATATATATATATATATATATATATATATATATATATTTATTTTAATTTTTAAAGTGATAACTAACAATATAAATTATAAAAGTAAAGAAATGAGTATCAAAACACTGCCAATAAGTTATTATAAACACAACACGTAAGTCAATTATCATTTTATATTTGAAGATAATGTTTAGTAACAGGCCTCTTCTATTTTTCGTGATCCCGCGCAGACCGGTTTATTATTTATTTATAAAATAAAACAAATACTTATGTGTTAACATAAGTTAGAAAAAAAATTAGGTACAGTACTTTTAAATTTGCAATTACATAAAACAGTAAACTATTATAAAATATACACGAACTATGAGTGTATTTGATACTAAATACATGTTACATGGCACTTCATGATCACTAAGTACTCGTATAGGACTTCGTCAAGTATTCTAGTTCTTGTATTTGGCTTCAGGCAACAATGTACCTTGACACCTATACCTTTTCCTATTAAAAATCCTATCCTTCCATCGACAAGGGCTAATCCCTGTTTATCGTGTCTCATTCGGTAGAATGTTCTAAATAAATTTTTATTGGTATACGACTCAAATTTGAACCCCTTCGTTAATTTTCCGGTTACGTGACGCACGCGAAATGAATGGGCTTTTAAGGCGCGTGCGGGCTGTGGGTTGGACATACATGATTTAAATAATATTCCAGTGCTTAAGAACCAACTGGATGGTTACTAACAATTTTCACTAGCCCATATTTTTTATTCCTTAATTTTCTTATGGTGAATGCAAAAATAATAGCTACACAAGACGTTTCTTGATAAGACATTGTTGAATGCAAACCCGAAACTGATTAGGTATATTTTCAATAAGTATTGATCATGTGAGGCTATTGCAGTGTATCAATATTGTATTGACGATGTATATTGATTGCTTGAGGGGCCCATAATATTATGTGCAACAGGCTGCAGGTTTTTTTATGTAAAAAATAGGTAATTTTTTTAAGCTATTATCTCTATAGTTATTTACTTAAATTTCTTTTTGAAAATACATATATTTTTTTGCCCTAGTTATTTAGTTGGTATGTTTAGAAAATAATTTATTTAACTTTTATTTTCAGTACAAATTGTAAATATAATTTCTAATTTAAAAGAATATTTTCGTTTTATTTCCAACAAAAATATACACATGTCTGATGACTCCTTCAATACCGCATCTTTTTCTCCCATCTTCTATATCTAGTTCTAAATCGCATGAATTTTTTATAATTTATTTTTTTTGGGGTCATGAATAAGCACTGTTTATTATTATTTTAAAAGAAATTGGTGCTATAAGGTTAAGGAAATAATTTAGTCTTGCAGATATTTTTTTAAATTGATCGGTTTTGTTTTATACAACAGTATTCTTTATTGATATCAATGGCCATAAATAATGGTTCTGAGAAACATAATAACAATATTATTCGTCACATGTTATAAACCCAAAACCAATACAAACAGAAATGAATATTTACTAATCCTTTTTTTTTGTTAAATTGTTACAATATATTGTTAATATTTTGTCAAATTTAAATTTAAAGTAACTTACAATCCTGTCACTAAATCAAGTGAATACCTTTCTAATTCAAAAGATATGGTAGATATGTTACAAACATCAGGCATTTATAGATAATTGTTCGGAATGTAATATGTACTATATATATGTGTACTGGACAAACTATGCGAAACTCCAAAACCGGGATATATGAACATTTTAAGAATATATATATACACACCAATGTAGACATTTCAGAAAAGTTTTATTTATATATATTTCTTTAACCCTATAGTTATAAAAATGCTGTCAACAATGTTCAATATTATTTACTCCTGCACAACTCATTCTAAAGAAAACTTTAATTTGGGACTTTCTAAGCTGTTTCCTAATATAATTTTTTAAGTGTACTTTCTCCTAACTTAATTCTCTTGTTCAGTGTTATTTGTAGCTATTTTTGTTTCTTAATTAGTGTTATTACTATTAATACGAAATATGGAAGTTTGCTTCGTATTTTAGGTTCAGACGCATAATGGAAGTGTTAGAACGCAAGAAACGACGTTAGAACAGATATCTGACGCCTCAACGAGAGCTATTGAGAATCAGTATAGCTTTGTTTGAATGGTTTAGTTGCCAACTGGTAAGGTCTGATATTTGTTATTCTTTGTTTTTGGGTACAGAATTTTTGAGAATGTTTACGTTTTATTCAATGATTTAAACAACTACAATAATAATTTTTTATTTCAAGATCCATTTAAAACATGCTTTGAGTCTCTACTGACTAGTTGATATTTCATTGAGTATAATGTATATTTCAAGTATAGGTCACATAAATAACTTATATATGTTAAAATTATTGTAATAAAATCATATCAAAGAAACTATTGGATATGATTGATCATTGTTTCACACAAAAAAATATATCAAATAAATCCCAAAAAAAAAACCCTGGATTAACTTCAAAATATTTAAGAAAATAGACATAAAGTGAAAGCTCTGGGCTGTATATATACTAGGAAGATAGCACCAGAAAATTTCAGTTTCTGTAAAGCCTAAAACAATGATCTAAAATGAGATTTTTACACAAAAATTTCAAAATGTATTTATAATGTAGAAAATCAAATAGGAGACATGGAAATAACAGCAATGGACGAAGAGGCTAATTCCGGAGGTAGAACCATGAGTTTCGTGGAAGCACGGAGAAGTAAGGTATTTTTTAACCCAATTCCTGTCTGGACTTTGACAGTTTGGAGCGCTTTAAAATAATTGATAGCGAAGAGTGCACACACTGTGGAGAGAGACATACCTGAGCACACAGTGCTGGAATGAAATTTGAGGGAGGGCCGGAGATGAGGTTGGAGAAAGAGTTACGACTGCAAATATAATAAAAAAACATATTAGAAAGCAAAGACAATTGGAATATCATCGAGAGAGCAATAAACTACATACTGAAAGAGAAGGAGGATGAAGGGAGAAGGAGAGTCTGGAAAGAAATAGATTGGACATGGCGAAGTACTACCACTATGTCTACTGTTGAAAAAAATAAATAACAAGAAAAATTTTTATGTAGTATATTTTTAACTATCGAATAAATCATTCGAATGAATGACTGATTTTTTCATTAGATTGATTTTTTTTCATTAGAATGACTTTTTCATTCGAATGATTTTTTCATTTGAATGATGTATATGTATTCATTCATTTAATCAAACGCTGTGTGTTGTTCCAGTTCCAACTACCTACCTACGTACCACGTACGCAACAAGACTACAAACAAAAAAACAATGTAGATTCCTTATAGTTGGAACCAGTTACATCACAAGAAATACTAAATATCATAAACAGATTAAAACGGAAACCAACTAAAGATGTTTCGATATTTCTACAATTATGAACTGACTTTCCTCATAAATAAATGTTTGACGGATGGTGTTTTTCCAACCGCACTAGAGAAAGCAAAAGTAATACCAATATTAAAGAAGGGCGATGCAGAAATCTCAAAAGTGTTTGAGACAGCCTATAATTGATGGAAACGAACATGCCCACAGAAAGAATCATTCTTCCGTAACAGCAATGGTAGATATTATCAGTCATATATTGAGAGGTTTTGACGAGGATGGCGGCAAGTACTCCCAGATCACCCTCTGCGATCTGAGTTAAGCCTTCGATATGGTGGACCATGAGATACTCTTTGACAAGATATAGAAGTATGGTATACGTGGTATTCCTCATAAATTTATGATGTCATATTTGAGAGAACGCTCACAACAAGTTGCCTGGAAAAATTAAGTCACTGACTGGAGACTAGTTGAGAGAGGAGTTTCGCAGGGATCCATTCTTGGGCCAATTCTTTTTCTACTATATATCAATGACATAACAGAGAGTGTAAGAGTGGATATTATATGTCTGTTTGCTGGTGGTACTTCTTTTGTAAATACTGTTACCCCCATTAATTAGGCTTTAGTTAATGGTCGACACGCATGTGTCAATTTCGTTCCTAGCGTAACGGAAACACTAGAATTTGCTTATGGACCTAGGTGATACATAACCCCCAAATTATGGAGTTAAATTGTTACGGTGGCGTTTCTGAATTAGGAAGGCTTTACAAGCCATGAGCGCATGGCATAGAGGCATTCGAGGTCTGCCACAGCCAGGTAAACATTCTCTACACATCCCCTTTTTACTTTACACCTTCCTTCATAAGCACATTTCATTCGTTAGGTTAAGTTTGCTTTCTCACTTTACATTATTTTAAATAATATAATTAGTACATTATATTGCATTTATTATCTCCAAATATCTGTTCATATATAGTTTTATTATAAACCTACTGTATATATTTTATTCATTATATCATTATTATTATATCTTGTGTACTATTATTTTATACTTAGTTAATTTTTTTTACTTAATTCTTTTATAGTGGACGCTAATGTATTTTTAGTTACTGCTACAACTAATAATTTCCATTGCATTTAGTTTAATATACATTATTTTTACAACTTTACTTATTTTCTTTTTATCAGCATATCAATACAAACAAAAATTTAAACACTTTAAAAGAACAGACCCACCTATCCTTGGAAAGTGCAGAGAAGTGGTTTGAAGCGAACAAACTGAATTTAAACAGTCAGAAAACACAAATACTGACAGTATATACAAAACAAAATGAAAATGTGCCCAAACAATCTGTCACCTTTTTAAGAATAAAGTTTTCTGAAACCCTAAAATGGACAAACCATATTCAATATCTGAGAAAGACTGGCCAGCGCCCTCTATTGCATTAGGAAAATAAACAGAAATGTAACACCAGAGGTTACAAGAAATACTTTGCAAACTTCCATAGTGTAGCAACCTTCGGGATACTCTGAAACGGAACAGATTTTGTTGATGCAAAAGAAAGCAATAAGAATAATATGTGGTGCACATCATGAGAGTTGCAGACCGTTATTTAGGAAGTTGAAAATATTGACCATTACCAGTGTGTTCATACTTACCTGTCTACGTATGTGCACAAGAGAAAGTCAGAATTCCCAATAAATTCACTACCATGGTTACAATACCAGGAAGAAAGAAAATTTCACTACACCATTCATAGAGTCAAAATAGCCCAAAAAAATACTAACTATTGGGCACTACTACTATATAATGTACTACCGGAAAACATCAAGTGGATGCCGCCGAATCCCTTCAAGAAGTGGGTGAATCAGAGATTGGTAGATCAAGCCTTCTATACCATACAAGAATACATGGAGTCCAGTGTAGAAGTAATACCAAAATAATTTGACTTTTTGACCACTGTATTGTTAATGTATATTACAGGGAAATAAATGTAAATGTACCTAGAGTCTAGACCTACTATCTACCCGTTTTTGCTGATTGCATGCATTTTACTTACATCTAGAAACTCTTCAATGAGATTGTACCTGTTGTCAAAAGCCCTTATACTGATATCATGAACATTAATTAGGCACGGTTCCACGCGACAGTAAACTATTTCGATCATCTTTTACTACTACCTAGAAAATTGTACAATTTTGTAGACTGATCACGCATTATATAAAATTATGAATAATATGAAGATACAATTTAGTTATTAAATAATTCTGGCCCTCTCTTTACCTTTACGTCTTTTACTCTTCTGTTTTGTTATTATATAGTCGATTATAGATCAAAGATTTCGGGACTGTTGTGTCCATGTGAATTTATGGATGTTCTTATGTTTATAAAAGCCATTAAATATTCTCAAATTGTGTAGTTCACAAAGTTCAGTTAGTCGTTCACCGTTGCTTCGCCAAAACTTGCTATGACACTATCTTTGTTCTTTCTACCTGTTCTACCGTTTTTTTTTCCATAATTTGCTATATATGATGCCATTTATACATTTACTTTTATGTACTGTCAAATGAATACAGCTTGTTCTTATTCTTTCTTTTATTTGTTGATAGATATTTTTGGATAACCAACCCTCTCTGATGGACATTAAATAACTGTGGGTCACGTTCTTTTGGATTTCTCTATTTTCTCTTTAGATATGTCTGGCTTATTTTTGAAGGTGTCTATAGTCGTAGATCTATAACTATAAAATATATATTTGTATTTTGGAGAAATCTTGTCCATGTGTAATATATTTTTGAAATCACTATATAAAGAAAATGCTACAAAATGGCTCAGAAATTAATTTTTTATATAAAGTTTTAAATACTATTCATTTTTAGTGTGACTATACTTGATTAAAATTCTGTACCCTTGATTGTAAATGTGTGATTTTATAATAATAAAAAATAAAAACAACTGAGCTAAGACAATATAAAAAAGCCAATTGAATTACAATGAAATAGGTATGTAAGTAATGAGCGAACCCAAAAAAAAAAATATTTTAGCTGTATTTGTGTATATGTTCTTTTGTTTAATAATTAACCCTTGGATGCACCTCTCAAAATTAAATTAATGAGTGCTTATTTTTATATTTTGAATAACTATAAGAGAAAAAGAGTATAACATTAACAAGCCTTTATGTTTCAAAATAATTTCCTTTTCAAATTGCAGTCTCTGATTTTGATCTTTTAGCGTCATGTTTTCAGTTCATGTTCGTTCCCATTCCAAAATAGTAAAGAACAATGTTTGCAACATGAATGTTTTTTGACCAATTGCTTTCCTATTTAATATGGAACTTTATTACATGGGGATATGTTAATGCTTCGTTTCACTCATTTTATCATCAAAAATATCTTCAAGATTCTTATAAATCTCATGTTTTCTAATACATTTTTTTTGTGTTTCATTAGTAGCAGAAAATTTTCATAAAAATAATCATGTATTTATTATTTTTGAGAGGTGCGTTTGAAATAAATTATTAAAAACTTAAACTACAAGCTATATGTGTTATCAAGTGCTCTAAGTATGTCTCGTGAGAATTATTTTTGTGGTAAATCGAAATATATCTACTACAAGGGTTGCTCTGAAATTTGTCATTTTGACACACTTTTTGTTAACTGTTTTTGTTGGTAATATTTATTTAGCAAAATCTGCCTGTCCTTTAGTTATACATTATGTAGTTCTGTATATATAGGACAAACAGGCAAGATCTTTAACTTTAAAAGAGAAGAACATTTTCATGAGTATAAAATATATAAGATTTTGATATTAGTGTGCATGGCTTGTTTCTTTAGAGCAACCTTTTGTATAGTAGTAATGATTACAGGAAAGCATGATAAGATAGATTATCTACGTAGGCAAAATACTCAGTATTCGTTTCAGGGACTGTAGATGTATCTGACTATCTTTCAAGGATAATAAGGAACTACGATTTCGTATAAAAAAAAAGAAAGTCAAGTCTTATTTAAGTCTAAAGTTTATATCTAAATATATCTCTGTATATTATGTAAGGTAATTTGTTATGAAAATTATTATTTTTTTGTTACATTTTTGTTGCTGGCTAAAAACTAAACACATCTACTAAAAAGAAAGAAGAAATGTATAGACTTTTATGAGATCCATAAGTATTTTAAAAAGAAATCATAATGTTAACTTTCTTGTATGTTTTTAAAAGTTGCTAGAAATTGCACTTCTATTGCATTTACCACTCAAAGTCTCATATTTAACAAATTATAAGAAAAATAAATATAAACAAATAGCTTATTTTTAATTTAAATTTTGACATGTCATCAAAATAAAAACAAGCTAATATTTAAATAAACAAGTTACAGATAGAGTATAAAAAATTTTATTTTAAATTTAAAAATATCTGATAATGAAGTAAAGACAAATTAAAAAAACCAAAATGATCAAAAAAATTTGGTCATTTAAGTTTGATTCAGATTTAAGGGACTTCCACTATGTAATTTATTTGGAATAATTTATTTATTTCTTACTTATATACTTAATATGTTTTATATTCTAAGAAAAAGATTGTATCGTTTCAGAAATCCTGTAAGATAGAATACCAATGAAGGGAAAAGAGAAATATCTGACTACATTATAAGAGGGGTTGGTTGATGAATAACGATGATCTCCAAAAATTTATTTTCTACCAAAAGTTTATTCTATAATATAAATAGGAAATGAATTATTGTAGGCAATTTTTAAAATAGTACGAAACTCAATCAAAAATTTTTGACGATCGTTTACGATCCATCTTATGATGAAGTCAGATATTTCTCTTTGCTCTTCATTGTTATTTTATCTCTTACAAAATTGCTGAACTGTTGAAATGATAAATCTTACAATATAAAATATATTTGTTAGAAGTAAGACATTATTCCTAATAAATTTCATAGTGGAGCTATTCAATTTCTTGTGAATGTGGTGCTTCTAATATACGTATGTTAAACAGGGAGAGCATTTCATACAATATTATTCAAACATTTAGCTATTATAAGATATTGATGTACCACTCCTAATTCCTAGTTCATGTTAATACTAAAAATCACAAGTTTGATCACGATAATGGGGTAGAACACCTACATTTCTAAAATTAGGGACCGATGCTTAATATCGCAGAAAACCTTGAGAAATTTTATTTCGATTTTTTTGGTTTTTGTATTAATTTGTCTCCAGCTAAATTTTTTCAGAATTTATATACAATGTCTTTACTCCATTATTAGGTATTTTATACCTTTTGTTTATTCATATATTAGTTTGTTCTTATTATTTTGGTGACACGTCAAAATCTAAATTTAATATAATTGTTTTAATCAATAAAAAAATTAAATACTGTTATTTTTCTTATAAGTTGTTCATAATTTTTATTTTTTATTCAAAAGGTATAATACACATGTTTTTATAACATTACATAACTAATGTTTATATCTTATTTTAAATTAATTGTTCACTTCTTTCTTCCCCTGTGCATGTCTTAAGTGTTCTATTTTTGAAGTAAATCAACTATGGTATGAGTTTAGATAAATGTTCCTGTCATTTTGGATTCTTGTTCAATACATATTGATTACAAGGCATTTTTTCCTTCAGACTCAGGTATGTCGTTTGTATTTTTTCATTTTATCAGAGTATTTGTATCCTCATTAGTTTCCTTTGAGTCTCTTGATTATTGCTATTAATATAGAAGTCACGAGGTCATCTGCATACATCAAGATGCTTCTATTTTCAATATATACACATCAGGTCAACTATTGATCCTTGTGGGGCATCATACTTCAACTTACTAAGTCTGCTCTCATTTCCATTAATTGCTGCTTATTATTTTTTTCCTTATAAGCTTTTATTTTGATTTTTTGCCAATCGATTTAGGTATTACCTCGGAGTTAGAATTTATATTTTGGACATTTTTGGATCAAAATACTGTTTACTCTTTCTTAATCTTATTTCTCGTATACCCTTGATATCTGGTGTCTAGCTTTTTCTCCATTTTTATTTCTTGTATAATTTAATCTACTTCTCCCTATCAGCTGTACAGCTCTTTCCTTTGTCTCTTAGTGTTTTAGCGATTGTGTCGTTCCAGGTTTCCCATGGTCTTCCTGTTGATTTCTTGCCCCAAGCTCTCGCCTCACACATTTGTTTCACTTTACTGTCTTTGTCCATTCTTTTTATATGTTCGAACCATCTCATCTGTCCTTCTTCTATTTTCTTCTGTGCGTATGTAATTCCGAGCCTCTTCCTTATGTCTGTGTTTCGGATTCTATCTCTCTTTGTGACTCCTACTCTCCTTAGGTACTTCATTTCCGCCTCCTGCACCCTCGATTATTGACTTATATTCATCACCCATGTTTCACTTCCATAGTGCTGTATTGGCGTCTATATTGCTCTGAATACTGTTAGTATGGTCTCCTTCGAAATTTCTTTTTTTCATGAATGTCCCTCTTATTCCTTGGTTATCTATTATTGATTCTAGATATTTAAATTATTTGACCTGTTCTAGGTTTTCTCCATCTACTTGGCTGTAAATTCTTTCCTCTTCTTTGGAAATCGCCATCACTTTTGTCTTTGCTCTGTTTATTTTCAGTTTTCGGTTATTCAGTGCCTCTTCCCATATTTTCAGGTACTCATTTAGTGCTTTTTCTGATCTCCCAAATATTACTATATCATCCGCAAATGCACACTCCATTACCTCTATTTTCTTCATATTCTTGTACCTGATGCTAATTCCATTCGTTCTTGTTTTTGTTTCTTTAATAATGTCGTCCATTACAGTTATGAACAATAATGGGCTCAAAATTCCTTGATTTATTGTAAATTCTTCTGACACTTTATTTACAGTTCTTATATAGTTTCTAGTTTGTCTGTACATTGATTTGAATGCCTATAATAACTCTCTATCTAAATTTTTTATATATATCTTCCCAGGTACGCTGACGATTACATTGTCTACTATCTCCTCTCTTGAAAATTGGTACTGCCATTGCCACTTCCCAGTCCTTAGGTATTATTTTACCTTCCCAGGCCTTTTACATACCTCTAGCAGTAATTTCTGTCCTTCTTGTTCCATATACCTAACCTGCTCGGGAGTTATACTATCATGCCCGGCCGCTTTTCCTGTTTTGATTTTGCTTATTACCTTATTCAGTTCCACTCTTGTCTTGCATCCTCAAGCTCTTCTTTTTCCTCTTCATCTGTACTTGTATCATTTACTCCTAGTAATTCTTGGAAGTACTCTTTCCATCTGTTCATTAAGTCTTCGTCTTCTGTGAGTATCTCTTTTTTTTTGTTCTTAATTTGTTGCAATTGGCACGTTTTTTCCACTCTTAGATTTTTTATTACTTAAAAGAAGAATTTTTGATTTCCTCGACTATCTTTCTCCATCTTTTCTCCAAATTCCCTCCATGATATTTCTTTGGCATTTGGAACTTCTTCTTTAGCTTTCCTCCTTTGTTTTTTATAATCCTCTTATGCCTTCTCTGTTTACTTCTGCCTGATTACATGGCATTTTTTTCCTTCAGAGTCAGGTATATACCAGGTCTGTAAATATGAAACCGGAATTTTTTTATATAAAATACTCATTTATTGTATGAAAGTGGTACAAAATATTTTATTCAAATATTTTTCCCATCTCTCTGGCAATTTGTGGATGCTACGCGAAAATAACAGTTGCTCTTTTGAAGCAAACCAATCATCAAGCCATTTTCGAAAGAAGTGAAATGCTGCTCAGCAAGTGCGTGTCCCATCGATGCAAATAAGTAGTAATCGGATGGTGCCAAGTCTGGTGAGTAAGTAGCATGCAAAAGTATTTGCCAACTAAACGCCTCACTCGTTTCCTTGACCAGTTTTGCTGTGTGCGATGGTGCATTATCATGAAGCAAAATTACTTTGTGTTACCTCTATTGATATTCTGGTCGTTTTTCACACAATGCTTGGTTCAAATCCATCATTTGTTAACGGTAACGTTCAGCATTAACGGTTTCCCCAGGTTTTAGCAGCTCATAATACATAACACCCTTCTGATCTCAGCAAACACAGAGCATTGTCTTCTATCCATAGCGATTTGGCCTTGCAGTCGATGTTGCTGGTTTGCTTAGAGGTACCCATGATCTTTTACACTTAGGATTCTCGAAATATAACCATTTCTCATCGCCAGTCACAATTCGATGGAGAAATGATTTCCTTTTGTACCTAGCGAGCAGCATTTCGCAAGTGGTTTTTCGGTTTTCCTGCTGTCTCATTAATTTCATGTGGAACCACCTTCTGGATCTTTCCCATGGCTTTCAAATGTATGGAGACCGCTTCTCGTGTCACATTTAGTTGATCCGCGAGTTGTTGTTGCGTTTGAGCGTCATCCTCATGCAACAATTCGGCGTCTTCAAACTTTCTCGGAGGTCTTCCACGTTCTTCGTTTCTCATGTAAAAATCATCACTTTTGAATTTTTTTAACCACTTAAAGCACTGTGATTTACCAAGAGCATGCTCACTGTAAGCTTCGACAAGCATTCGATGCGATTCTGCAACAGGTCTCTTCAAATGGTAACAGAAAATCAATGCTGTCAGCAAATTGTAGTTTTCAGGAACAAAATTCGACAAGTTCAACACTGAAAAATATGTTATTGTATGAAACTTGTATTGTTGTGAGTTAAAAGTCTTTGACAAATGTAAACATTTTCTTGTGTGCGCCAATAGCGCGGTTTGATAGTCACTACATTGACAACTAGAGCCGTCTATGAGCAAATTCCAGTTTCAAATTTACAGACCTGGTAGTTGGTATTTTTCCATTTCATCAGAGTATTTGTATCCTCGTTGGTTTCCCTTTGAGTCTCATGATTATTGCTATTATAGAAATCTGCGAGGTCATCCACATACATGAAGATGCTTATACATTCAATTTATGCAACATCAGGTCATTTGTGTAGAGTATATTTATGTATCCTTGTGGGTCACCATACTTCAATTCACTAAGTCTCATCTCTTTTCCATTAATTGCTACATATAATTTGTTTGCCTTTTATGCTTAGATTTTGCATATTCGCCAATCTATTTAGGTATTACCTTGGAGTTCGTATTTATATTTAAGACATTTTTGGATCAAAATACTGTTTATACATTTTATAATTTTCTTCACAATTATTCTGCAAGCAGTTATACATATGTATTTCAATTTGCATCTTGTTGCCAAAATATATATAAAAATTTTTTTTTGTTATAAATTTATGTACTTTCTGAATGCTCTTCATATTTACGTATGTCCTTTACTTTTAGGTGGCATTTTTTTACCAATTTTCTATTCAAAAGATGGAATTTTTTTAAATAAATATAAAGTGATTTTAATTTCTTTTCTTTTAAGTAAATTTTGGTTTCATAATGTAATATATTTTTTATACAATTTTTTGGCATAATTTTTTGTTCGTTTTACTGGTAGACTGACAAGAAATATTCTATTTCCAACCTTATTTCTAATATAGAATTGTCGTCCAAAAAAAATGTATTATATTACAGAAAAATGTTAATATATTCAATGTTAAATAAATTGGTTTTATTTTCTCAAATGTTTTTTTCTCTAATATATATATATATATATATATATATATATATATATATATATATATATATATATATATATCTAACTTTATAAATTCTCCATCAGCATTTCTAAGCAAATCATAATTTGTACTTAATATATTTTACAGTTGAATATTATGAATTTTACTAACATGAAGGTATGTTTTTAAATTTTTATTTCATGGCTAATGTAAAAGCCAACCAAAGCTGCTGACCGCCAGAATGATTGCTACAAACACAGTATTTTGAAGAAAATCACCTTTCATCAGTGCAAATGCATCTCCTTTGCAGCTCAGCCTTCGTGCAATAGCTATTGGCTTCAATTAACCTATACAAATTATAAGAGCTTAAAAAATTTTTTTCAAAAATTGTATTAAGAATATAATCCAAAAGAACCAAAACGATAATTCAAAAGTTAAGAGTCTCTGGACAAAATTGAGATTGTGTTTTATCTTATTAAATTAACTACATAATTTTTGATAATTAATTGGTTTTGAATTTGCAAGGAGGGCTCCAGGCATTTTTAACTGATTTTTTTTTTAAAAAGCAAACCTATTTAAAAGATATTTTGACAGGAAATATAACATACATTTTGTTTTTTTTTTTAATTGATTCGCCGGGAAGGCCTATTGAGCGCTTATTACTTAAAATACCAAAATCTCAATTCTATTGCGAAAACAGGATACAAAAGGGATATATTTCTTCTTGTCTAGTGGGTCCTTCCTCACGACTGATGCGCCTTTAGCCCCAACCAAACAAGGATATGAGCTAATTGTGGGGCTAGTACTTCTGTGCTGTAGCCCCACTCAACACTCCGGATTTCAGGCAAGTGCCGTCCAGGAATTCCACCTTACACAGCCGAGGTGTAGTTGCAACACTTACCCTAACAAGTCAAGCAGAAGCTTGGGGCGTTAGTGTTTGAAGCAATGATTTTTGGCGTCGTACTGACCAGGCTCTCTAACCAGAGGGTTGTTATGCGATTGTCCAGTATCTTACAGTTTTTGGATTTGTTTTTGCATAAACTCATCCACTGTCTCGATCTTAAGGTCGTGATGCAGCTTTCGATTTCGAACAAAGAAGTGTGCACCAGTTATGGCTCGCAGCTTCTTGTTCTGGAATACATGCAAGATTTCATGCACCTAGGTTCTTACAACGACGCTGCCACACTGTATGTGAGCACTCATCGGATCATACTCTGATAAAGCACAAGCTTTGTATTGAGCGATCATTTTGAGTTAACAGGGAATTAAGACTGCAGAACTTCCAAGTTGCCTTACATAGAACAGAGTCCGTGTGGCTCCGAAAGTTCAGCCGCCTATCTAGGGTAATACATAGGTATTTGCACCGGGTTGCAACTAGCCGAGCGAAATTGGAAACATGACAGTTATATGAACTACATTTTTGAAGGCATATCTGCGTATGTCTGCTTGAAGTACGCATATCCATTACACTTGCTTGTACGTTAGTCAGCCTTGTACGTTTTTGTTGTTTGAGGTTAAGTGATTGATTGTTTTTACAAGTTTGTATATTAAAATGAGTGATTTGTTTATATCAAACGTAAGTATCAAGGACAAAGCCTTTGCTTTGTCTATTTATTAACGAGGCCCAAGAGCATGTAGGTATTTGCAACATTTTCTGGGGCTACCATCTTTACGGACAATATATGGACTGCTTTCTTCTATCAAAATAAGCACAGGTATAAATGACATTATAGTAAATTAATTAAAAAAAAAATTAGTAATATGGCTGATGATAATAAATTTTGTACTTTAATGTTTGATGAAATGTCTTTGAGTGAATAGATGCAGTATGATCCGTCAACAGATAGTTTTGTAGGTTATGAGAATCTTGGTCATTTAGGGCAATACAAAAAGGTTGCAAATCATGCTTTAGTTTTTATGATACAGAGAGTTAAGAAATCTTGGAAGCAACCGTTTTCTTATTATTTTATGTAAGGTACTATTGGCGCTGACTCTTTAACAAAATTAATTGTTGAAAATGTGCGTGCTTTACAAAATATTGGGTTAACTGTTGTTGCTACTGTTTGTGATCAGGGGTCAACCAATTTAAGAGCACTTAAGACGCTGATTAATGAATACCCAGCACCGGAACCTGACCTTATCTTTCGCTATAGATGGTCAAGAAATTGTTACGATGATGGATGTTCCTCATCTTTTGAAGAGTACCAGAAATGCAAT
>JAWQRN010000163.1:0-35620 GCA_033557685.1 Sperchopsis tessellata
TGTGAGAGCTACATGTTATTCTATTATTAGCACTTTTTAGAGCTGGTCGGCACCTACATCTAGCACTTTTTAGAGCTTCATGGCAATCTATTAATAGCACTTTTAAGAGCTACAGGTCTTGATAATGTCCCCTGGAACGGTGGACGAAACGTCAGCAAAAACAAAAGCCAACACACGGTTATCTCCCGAAAACCTGAAGATATAAGCTTACTTGTTGGCTTTGATTTGTACGCTTATGTATTCTGCACAATTCTTCTTAATCTCTTTTATATTTTGTCTGATGATTTTTTTTGTTGTATTGTATTGTGCGACATTTAGTCCTGCAGAATTTACTATTTTATTAAAAATTACTAGTTTTCTGGACTAAGCTGCTAATATGTATAATGAAAAAATAATTTATTTCTTGAATAATATTAGTTGCCACTTTGTTGGCAATCTGTCAATTGAGGGCATTAATGAATTTATTTTTTCAGATACATCTTACAATGGAGAAGAACTTGACAGCGAACAAGAAATGGAAAACTATTTAGTATGTGTAGTAGCTCTGCACAAACTGATGCAAATAGAACAAGGTCTGATGAAAGGTATTATAACACCTACGCATCAACCACGTGTGTTTGAGCTGATAGTCAGAGAAGCCATGGATACTATAGTACAGGATGGAGAGGTAATAATTATTTATCTATTATCTGATTAAATTAAAGGATATAAAATTAATAAATAAAGACATTTAAAAAGTAAAAACTGTCGCGGTCTAGAACGAAGTACATATTTGTAACTACAGCTGAAGGTTGTATGAAAGAATGTTACTATTTGTAAGACCTAGTCTCAGACCTATATTACTGACTAGGGTTTTCTTCATTTAACCTACTCATTGCACAATAGTTATGCTAACAATATCGTCGCATATTATATTTAGTGCTGTATTTAAATTGGATTTAATATAATTCAATCCATATGGAGTTGAATTCTTCCTGTAAGAACAGTGCATTTATATAAACTGAATAGATTAGAAAGCTTCCAAAAAGTTGTATATTTGATTATTTATCTTCAAGATATATTAATCCTTTTGTGAACGATTTAATAACATATTTTTTTTTAGAATATAGCTGCACGTGCCAAGAGGTGTATAAGTAGGCATGATTTTGCTGCTGTCTTGGTCATATTTCCCATTCTGAAACAACTTTTACAATTAAAACCAGACTTTGAAAGAACTGTCGAAGAATGTGATCCGCAAGTCAAATCCAAATTTGACTCTATTTTAACCACTTTACATTCAACGGTAAGTATCAAAATAATGTATATCTTCTAATTTTATCAAAATACTATACAAATTTTGATTAGTACCTATCATGTTACAGGGTGCAAAAGCATTAGAAGATTTTATTGAGAGCTTGCGTTTGGATTCTGTGACCCAATTACCGAGAGATGGAACTGTCCATGAACTAACGAGCAATGTTTTGATGTTTTTGGAACAGCTTTTAGAATACACAGAAACGATTGGGCGAGTTTTAGAACAAGATCTCAGTTACATTGCTCAGTTAGATAAGTTACGCAGTACTGATAGAAACAAAGCTCTGCTGGGGCTCTATATAAGTAAATATTTTATTCATTTTCCTTAAATTTATTTATATTTATTTTGAGCAAAGTTGACATAGATATATATGTATTGATTTGTAGTTTTATTAGTTTGGAGTAGAGAGCCTATATATTAAACCAGAGAGTGGTCACCTTGGCAACTGTTCTATTGGCTAAAGATGGATAGACGCCATTTTCGGTCTTGAAGAAATTGCGCTTACGGATTGGTTGAAAAGTTGGTTGTGTTGTCTGGCATTTTAACATGTTTTAGACATTCTACGCATGAAATGACATTAACAGTGACATACTTCAGTTTGAACAGCTGATTGTGTACAATCCGTGTCGGGGTTTCAACCTTTGAAAACACACTGCTCTGCTTTTGTCAGATTAAAAGAATTCAAGGCTGGTTGCTTGAAATACGTCAGTGAAGAATGCTTTGCATTCTTTTTAGAACTTATATTAAATAATAAAAGAGACACATTTTTAAAAGCTATAAAATTACAAGTAGTACGATTTCATTTTGGTTTATGTCATCTGATAAAGAAAAGACTGATGAATAGATACATCGAGTTAAGATGTAAAAATCTTGGTTCGTTTAAAACCAAAGAGTTACTTAATAAGAGTGATACGAAAGTTGCAAGCCTGAGGGCAAGCAAAACTGTTGCAATGAGAGAGGCCGTAAAGAACTAAATCTCAGTGTCAATTTGTTAAAATCAATGTGTTACACCCTCGATTTCTTATTAATATCTAAAACCCATGTAAAACCAAATTATGTAAAAACTTTGTATGAAATACACTATCTACCTATGAGAAACTGTTTTTATGTAAAAACTTATCGTAGAAAAGTTGAATCGTGACCAACTCTTATGGGAAACGACTGTTCGCTACGTACGTTGTTCATGTTCAAAATTTCTAGGCCTTAAGAATTATCTACATACCACTTTTTACCTCTATATTATTTGAGGCTATGGCCAGACAAACAGTAGTATCACAAACTTGAATGTATTTAATTTATTATTTACCATTAAGATGTAGGTATTTTTCACTGTTAAAATAATTGTTGAATGGATCTTAATAGGGATTTAAAAGTAGTGGTATAATTTACAAACAGTAAACACTCCTCAGAGTGCAATATTTACTACCTGGTACACATTATAACCTTAACTTCAATCATCAAGTAATATGACAATTATCCAGCAATAACTCACGGAGCAGAATTGTTAGACTTCTTTGGCAGATCATTGTCCTATCATGTGGATAATCTTTAAAATAGACATCACCAACGTCTTAAACATTTATTTTAACATGTTTTAATCATTCAATGCCCGAAACAACATTGACAGTGACATACTTCAGTTTGAACAGCCGATTGAGTCAAGTACAGGCGTAGTTAAAATTGCCACTTAGAACCGAAAATGCGGAAAGGTGGCCACTTTCTGTTTTAATATATAGGCTTTCTAGTTTGGAACACCTTGGAATCAATAATATTTCCCCATATTATATTGGTGGTCTTATTATATTAATCCTTAATTACCCATGCAGGGCCCTTTTAACACTCCAATGGTATAATCCTTAAAATAATTTCTTTATTTGAACATGTTGGCAACATTGCAATTAGGTATGTGCTGATACATGCGTTTTGAGAAATCTGTCAGTATGCGGCGTTGCATTGTTGTTGTAAATATTGAGTTAATACACATTTAGATAGGTCTCGCAGGGACTCCAATTGGGGATTTAGAGATAACGGATTGTCTACGACTGTCGCCGCCTCTCCATCTCCAGTTGCCAGTTCCTTCTATCGTAACACATTTCCTCTTCCAAGATTATTGTTTCCATTGCCTCCTCTATGTCGTCTCTCGAACTTCTTCTTGGTCGTCCTCTCTTTCTCCTTTCTGGTGGTATACACTCCAATACTCTTCTTGGCCATCTCACCTCCTCCATTCTTTTGTTTCGCCGAACCATGTCTGGTTTCTTCCCAATATCATCGATAATATCTATCGCAGTGTTCATTTCTCTTCTAATATCGGTGTTTCTGACACTTTTGATCCTCGATCTCCAGCAGGTCCTTCTCAAAAAGTTCATCTCCGTGGCCATGATTTTTTTCTATAAGTTTTATTTAAATCCCATATTTCTGAGCCATATGTTACAACACTTTGGACACTTGTCCTGTACAGTCGAAGCTTTGCTCTTCGTCTAATGTTTCTGTCCCACAGTATTGAGTTGAGTGCTCCTATGATTTTTCTGCCCTTTGTAATTCTTTCTTAGATCTCGTCTCTACTCGTTCCCTGCTTATTAAAAATAACTCCCAAGTACCTGGCCATATCCACACCCCTTATTACATCATTTTCCAGTAGCAGGTTGCTGCAGTTATCACTTCCAACTACCAAGTATTCACATTTATTTGAATTTATCATGAGACGTGCTTGTTCATTTTCTTCACACAGCTTTCTGACCATGTAACTGAGATCTTGTTTGTCTTCCGCAATCACCACCTGATCGTCAGCGAAATAAATGGTGCACAAGGTGTCGTCTCCCACCTGGAGTCCCATATTCTTGCATTTACGAGCCCTTCCTTTGAAGGATTGGTCTAAGTATAATTTATATAAAGTGGGAGACAGACAACACCCCTGGCTCAGTCCTTTTGTTGTTTTGAAGTATTAAGTCAACGATGTTCCAATTTTTAATGCCTCGTAATTCTGTTTATAATAAATCTGAACAGCACGAATTAATGTCAGTCTTATGCCAAGCTTTTCCATCTCCTCCCATACTTGTGTCACTGTGATGCTGCTATAAGCTATTTCCAGATGTATGAAGGCTACATATGTCTCTCTATTTCGTTGAGTTCTCATTTCCAACGCTATTTTCAGAGTAAATAGGTTGTCTGTCGTGGATCTTCCAGCCCTGACTCCTGCTTGTTCTTCCGGTTACTTATCTTTAATGTCTTCTTCTACTAGATTTCTAAGAGTTCTGGAATATATTCTTCATATTGTTGGTATGACTGCTATACCACGATAGTTTTTTTGATCATCTTTAGAGCCTTTTTTGTGAATGGTTTATATATAGGAAGTCCTCCACTCAATCGGTGTTTCTTCGCCATTTAGACATCTTTCAAATAAGGATGTTAACATATTTATAAGTTTGTCCGGTCCATATTTTATGAATTCTGGGTGTATTTCTCCTGGGCCTGGGGATTTTCTCAATTTCATGTTTTTTATTGCTTACTGAACTTGCTGCACTTGGAGATTTATGCGACTTAGGTTACCACTTATTGGATGTTGTTCTCGCAAGAATTGATAAAGTTTTTCTCCCAAGAGATCTCCAAAATGGTGTAACCAGCCATCCTTCATTATGCCTCCCTAATTCAGTCCTTGTTTTGATGTTCTTATTGATTTTATGGTCTTCCAAGCTTCTCAGCTTCGAGTTTCTCCTCTTTGTTGTTCGATGTATCACACTACCTTTCCCTTTCCCAAGCTAGATACTGAAGATTAACACAAAAAAATTCAATGATATAACAGAAAGTTTAAATTTGGACATATTGGAGTCTGAAAAAGAGGATTTCATAGATGAAGCCTCAAATGATGAGAAAGACAGAGCTGTTATCGTAGAAAGTGTTTCAGAAATGAATGATAACATAGAAATTCACAATGACAGTCGAAAGGTTTCAGATAAACCACGCACAGAAACTGAAGGCAATGATGGATATTCTATCTGTCCAAAATATATTGTAATATCTGGTCTGGAATGGAATTGTCAAACATTTATCAGAACTAGAAGACAAAAGAAGATTCCAATACTTTCTTGGACATTTTTAACCTATTTCTTATAGAAAAGAAATGAGAGATATTATATGCATTCTGATGGAGATCTATGGCGGTCTGAATGATGCGTTTTATACTATTGGCATCAACTATGACTTATCAAAAGCAACAGATTTGGTGAAGCACAGTCTGCTGAGTGTAAAGTTGTAGGCTTGTGGTATAAGGGGACTGGTATTGGCAATTCTTGAATCATATTAGATCGGGAGCAGATGGTTGAAACTGGTCACTATGTTAATGGAGTTGAGAGATCGGTATTGTGTAGGATGAGAACTGATAGTATGGGGATAAAGCAAGGTTCAATTTTGGGCCCCATACTATTTCTAATCTGTATCAGTGACTTACCTTCAAGTGTTACTGTACCATGTATCCTATACGCAGATGATATTCGTAAATGTATTAAGAGTGAAACTATCAATTCATTGAAGTAGTTGTTGACAGATACAATGAGAAGAATTAGTGAATAGTTTGCAGATATTGGACTTGTCCTAAATGTACAAAAAACTAATATAGTGTTTAATGCAATTTGTGGCGTCCTGTAAACTCTTGGGTTTGTGTATAAATATGAATTTAAGTTGGGTGGAACATTATAATCAGCTTAAGAGTAGACTCAATTCAACAAATTTTCTTTTGAATCAGCTGAATCTGCTGAGAACTGTCTATTATGCATATTTTTACTGCGTGCTGAGATATGGTATCTTGTTTTGGAGCAGGAGCTTGTTGATACGTGATATTCTGCTGCTGCAGAAGAGATCGCCGAGAGTCATGAATGTCTTGGGTTATGGAGATTCTTGTAGATCGTACTAGCATCAGGATCATGATGGTGGTTACTTTGTATATTTTTGAATGCCTATTATTTGTTCATAATAGTTAACATTTATTTAACGTGGAAGCAGTTATCCATGCTTATGAAACAAGGATGGCTTCTATTTACATTAGAGTCAGATATTCGCGTGTTCCTTTGTAGTGTAGGTTTTTTTTGTCAGTGATGGTGAAACTATATAATAAACTCTCTAGCATGTTCAAAACAATATATGCTGCCAAACGGTTTTGGTTTAATGTTTGTAATTGGATTATTACCCATGTGTACAGCACAATGAACGAATACCTCAATGATAGTTTTTAGAGCTGTATTTCTTATTGTATTTATTTCCCCACTCTGTCTTGCATTCATGTATGAACAAGTTTATAAAACAATAGTAGCATAAATTACTATTGTGCAGATATTGAAGTTCCCAGAGCGTGAGTAGCACATGCACCAAATATATTTTTTGTTTGTGTAGGTGTTTTTTGTATTTCATGGCCCCATGTGAAGTTGGAAAATTTCTACACTGTATTGTATGAGAAATAAATAAATAAATACTAATCAAGAAGCTTCTATATATTTAGACACCTGGAATGAAAATTGGAATCAATAAAAACAAATGGATGGTACTTGAAAATGACAGTCTGGTGCATTGAGCTGCAGGAAGGAATATACCCGAAAAATATGGACTACTACGACCTCCATACGTAGATCATTTCTTGCTACTGCTTTATCTCACATTTTTATGATTTGATGACAAATCTACTGGAGCAGAACAAAAACATCAAGATAAATTACCAACAATAAGAGTGATTTGTGATATGTTTGTTTCTAATTGCAGAAAGGCATTTGAACTATAGGAACAGATGGCGACTAATAATCAATTAATTTGTTTTCGATGAAAATGCCCATTTAGACTTCTTGAGAAGAACCAAGGCTTTCGTGTCGTATCAGATTTAGTACAACCGTATCATGGTAAATGGCAAGGAATTACGATGGATAACTTTTTTCCCAGTGCCACTAGCTCATTATTTACTATAAACCTCACTCTACTTGATACCGTTTTTAAGAATAAACCAAATACACCTCCACAGTTGAAATTTACCTTTAGGCGTTTGGAATGATTTCCTATATTCTTAAGAGAAATAGAATAGTACATACACTATTAAACTAACATGATGATGGCAGAGTTTCTCCAGAAAACAAAGATAAGCCATATATGATTTTACAATATATCGAGGCTAAAGGTAGCGTAGATAATGTCGATAAAATAATTCGAGAATAGCTCATTGGCCGTAATGACTGTTTATGAACATTGTAGATATTTGTGCTATGAGTATGTTTATCTTATATATTGAAAAAATCCTTATTAGAAAAAAATTATTTATCGTGAAGGTGCTCATTTCGGTTCGCAGAAATATAGCGATGGTCACCGCATATAAAAATCATACCTCACATGTAAAATCGATTCTAAGAGATTGTAGAATAGTGGTGGATAATCTCATACATCTTGACCCTTAACCAGTAATTACGTCCACTGTAAGAAGTGTGTGACGAAAAACCCAGCAAATTGTCACATATACTATCTGTTTGTCAAACTAAGATCAAATCAATCCATAAGGTTTTTAGGAGAAAACTTACAGTTTCACTCGTTTGTTTTGTATTAAAATTAAATATATATGCTTAAAATAGTGCATTTGTCTTTGAAACTACATTCATGTGTATACTCAAACTCGTTAAATTAAGTAGGGTCCCGAAGGACCTTGCATGCGCATTTTGTTGATTTTCATACCATTAGCATTTAAGGGATAATATACGTTTTCATTTGTCTTATCTCTATATTATGTTATTTTTTTTCAGAAAAAGTTCTAGTACAGTTGAACCACACGTTATTGAGTAAAAGTGAACAATACGGAGATGTTGCTCTGAAAGCTATATTCCGATTAAATAATAATAATTATGTACTGAAATCATTACAACGAAGTTCGTTATTGGAATTGTACTTAATATCAGAACCAAAATGTGAAGAATACTACCACAAATCCATACAAGAAAACAAAAAAGTGTATTCTCAAAGGTATTTAGCAATGATGTATTGACACTCGCAGGATGATCTAAATAATTTTTTTTTGTTTTAGTTGGGGAAAATTACTGAACTATATTTGGGGTACTGATGATCAACCCATTTCTATTCAACATGGTGAAAAGTTAAAAGACAAGGAAAGAGGTTTAATTAAAGAAAAATTTGCAGTAAGTATAATTTTGATACAGAGTGCTTTGTAAAAATGTGTATAATGAATATATTTCTCAACATCATATGGAATGAAATGGTTGGTCTTGTTGTGGATACATCTGTTAAGATTAAAATGTAAAGCCTAGGGTTTGTGGCACAAAAACCAGAAGATATGGAATCAAAAAACCCTTTATAAAATATGGTTCGATAATATTAGGGTCTATCGGTATAATGTTGTATGTAAAATTTAAAACATCTTCTCTAAGTATATTGACGTACATACACACAACACCATAGATTTTTAGCTAACCCACTATGTACATCAATTGTTTTTCTGTCTTAGGGTTTTAACAAAGAAGTAGAAGAAATTGCTAAAGTTCAAAGAGGATATTCAATTCCCGATGTGGAACTTCGAGAGAGCTTAAAGAGGGACAACAAAGAATATATAATTCCAAAGTATAATAGATTTTTCAATATGTAAGTACACATCACCTTATCAGTAGCAAACTATCTTAAGGGCAGATTTATCATGCATAAATTCAAAGCTGTATTGTTATGTTTTATACTCGTAAGTACGAAAGGAAACACATATAACAATAAAAACCTTTTATTTTTCTACAAAACTCCCTACAATACATTTATTCTGTAATTTTTCCAACTGTCGATACTCTAAGAAAACATTCTTCCAGTAAAAATTTCTCTTCTCCGACCTTTTTCCATATCTCGTAAGCTGTTTCGAATAGAGAAAACATTAAATACAATAGTTTTGTAGTTTTTAGAGGTGCAAAACTCAAAAATATTTTGAACAGTACAGTATTCTCCAGAAAGACGGTACAAAATTCAACTTTTTTTAAAAATTACACCTATATATTTTTCCACTTTTGAATTTCTAATACAATTATACAAAAAATTTAGCAATCCCTATATCTAAAT
The DNA here is from genome assembly GCA_033557685.1 of Sperchopsis tessellata. NCBI lineage: Eukaryota > Metazoa > Arthropoda > Insecta > Coleoptera > Hydrophilidae > Sperchopsis > Sperchopsis tessellata. Next base: position 9,365 of record JAWQRN010000163.1, read on the forward strand.
TAAACTAAAGTGAACCCTAGATTTTCCGGATTACTCGGGGGATATCCGTTAAATGCGATTGTCTGTAAAATCCATATGTCCAAAAATTGTGTATATATGAAATTAAAAGTACATTAAATTACAAATCACATATTTTAAGGCATACAGTACCCGCTACCCATAATTAATGCGGACCGAGAAATCTCCGTGATGAACGAATTTTGCGGTCAGTAAACAATAGGGGATTATTTTTTACATATGTACATTTATGTTACATATTGGTGTGAAATTATAACATTGTATACATTTTTTTATAATTAGTAATAAAAACTTACATTTTTGTGTCACATAAGTTTTTCGATGCACTAATTTTTTTTTTTTTTTTTATTTGTTCGTATATACATATTAATTTTTAAATAATAATTTATATAGAAATATTGTTAAATGTTTCCTTTAAAACGAGATATGTAAGAGATAAATATCTGTTAAAGACTGAATTCATATTATTTTTGTTTAAACACAGCATAATGGACTATTGGTATATGCCTGCTCTAATGTCTAAAGTAAGTGTAATAAATTATCCCTCTTCAACTCGACATGTTCCGCATGTCAAATATATTTATGGCCTATTATATAGCAATAAAACATTTAAGAAGTAAGAGAAATTCAAATAATTTTCTTGTATGACATAAGGACCTCAAATTTTTGTCCGTTTATTTAGAAATCTATTCAATCGAGGTCCAGAAAATCGAGGCTTCACTGTATTTTTGTTATATTTACACTTTTATGAAAAAATTACATACGCAAGAATAATTTTGAGCATTAATTTATTTTTTACTTTTTGATAGTCTAACAAATAATTTTAAGACAAAGATTAGTTAAGATACGATTCTTCTTTTCGGCTCGTACTGCAATGTATTTTATTAAACAGGTGTTCATTTTAAAGGTAATAATGTAGTAGAGTTTAACATGATGACTCAATTTTTTTCGATAGAACACCTTGTACTTTGTAGCTCTAATCTATTATACTTTTAAAAGTATTAATTTTTTGTTAATATTGACCTATACTTCTCTTTTTTTAATTTTAACTCTATCTATGTATAATTGATAGTGAAGTTGATAAAAATAATGCGAATACCAGGATTGTTTTATGTAAGATATTCTGCAAATAAAATACTTCCTTTAACTGCAAATTTTATTTTAAACAACAAAAACATAATAAACAACCTACGTTTTGTCTTACTCAGGTTTGCATATGCATAAGCATGAGCTGACAATGCAATTTTTCTCTTACAAAACTGATAGAAATAAATCTAAATTTGTTATATCATGTGACTTAGCTGTCCAACAAATTGAACTAATGTCCATTTATTAAGTAGGCTTATTACGTATAAGTTACATGATAGAAATATACATTTATTGGTAATATAAGCCGTAAAAAATTAAATAATACAAAAGTAGGACTATAGAAATTTGCTTTGCAATGAAAGCCCAAGTTAACTTAGGGAGAGATGGAACAAATCTACATGCTCTTGAATGCTATGGAGTATTGCGCACATTCTTTATATTGGGGAGATAACCAGGAGGTTAGTTCGGGAATGGGAGAGATAAATGAAGTGTTGATGCCTAACAGAAGAATTGGGTAAATGAATGTTGATATATGCAAATCAAGGAGGGTCATCGATTAAGTTGTGAAGAAGTTTGAATAGGCATATAGTTTATATTATGTTTCGATGGTCATTCAAGAGATCATGTGAAAATTTCCAGGAGTATTTCATGGGAAACCCTAGCTCTGAGTAGATGTGGATTATATGAAAATTGAAATGCTTGAGGGATTTACTCTGGATCCTTTCAATAAGCAGATCGTATTTACTATAAAAGGGTATAGCAGTATTCTAACATGGAACATACGAATGCATAGTACAAAACCTTAAATGCATTGGGATCGGAAAATATGTTCGATGACCTTATGAAGAAGCCCAGTATTCTATAGGCAGAAGAAATAATATCACTAATATGGTAGTGGAAGACAAGATGACTATCTAATTTGACATCAAGTTCAGTAATGGGAATCATATATTTTATAAGAAAAGATAATGGGGATTTGTTTTCAAGTATAACTCATCGCGTTGCACTTTTCTATGTTCATCTACAGTTTATTGGAATAACACCTATTGTGGAGCCTATCGGGATTGTACTGAAGATAGATTCAATTGTGTTATCATTAATGTGGCCAAATAGTTTGAATTTATCTTAAAATAGCAGCTTAGAGCTGTGGAAAGAGTTATGAATATTATTTATGAAAATCAAAAACAACAGAAAGCCTAAGATTGATCCCTGAGGAAACCTGATAAAGCAATAAATGTTTCTGAGGAATATCCAAGTTGATATACAAATTAAATAAAATAAACTGTAGGATGTAAGATTAGAAAAAAAACTACTTAAAATTAGAAATTCTGGGCATATTAATTTAAACTTTTTGTAGAAGTTGTAGCTGAAAAGCTTTTCCCTCCAATAATCCCAATAAAACTATTTTTATATAATTTAAATTAGAAACTTGAAAAGATTGTAGCATTTCTTTATGAGTGCATTATTATGTTTTCCGTGGCCAGTTTTGATAAAATTCAAAATATATGATAATTTAAAAAATGTAAGAGATGAGTATCGGACATTATTAATAAAAGTTAAAGAGTTTTTAAACTAAAAAATATTTGAGTAAAAAACCCAGGGGTGCTATTTAAAAAACTTTACTACATTAACCTCGCAAACGAACACCTTATATGGTAAAATACATTTCTTGATTCTAAATTGATTTTTAGATAGGTGCTTGAAGTTTTTTAGTTTCAGGTTATATAGATATTTTTCGTTTGAATCTCAAATTAACTTGGCCTTGTGTTGGTATTTTTTATTTTTTCAAAATATTCAAACAGATAAATTCTGAAGTTGCCCCAAAACACAAATATTGCTTCATTCACACTGATAAGTAAAGTGTGCGAAGAATATATAAAAATGGGTTATCTTACAATTAATATGAGCTTTCCCATATAGTTTTTCAACGAGATATAATGTATACATGTAATTAATTGTATTTTATTTTTCTTTTACAGGTATAGTGAAATTCCTTTCACTAAAAATCCAGAAAAGTACCTAAAATATAAGCCAGACGAAGTTGCGACAATTATTGATAAGTTTTTTGATGTTGCTGCATAAGTGTCTTAAGAATTTTTTTGAAGTTATAAATAATTTATAGAATTATATTAATATTTATCTAATAAATAGCAAAATGTATTGTGTTTTTATTTTTACATTTGAATTTAGGATCTTGAAAAACATTGGTGATGCTGGCTGAATATGTCTTATAGGCGGTCCCTCCATTTGGCTTGCTTGTACCATGATGTTATTTCATAAAGCAAACCATCATATTGTCACAAAAGTAGGGTAATATCTATTTTGACACTGCTCCACAGTTGCAATGTAAGAAGTGTAATAACCGTTATGATATGTTAACATGTCTACTATTTAGTTCTATTATCTTCTTCAGCCTTCTTTTATCCACTGCTGGACATAGGCCTCCCCTAATTTCTTCCAAACTGTCCTGTCATTTGCTACCTGATGCCAATTTTTGCCTACGAATGATTTGATGTCATCGAGCCATCTTTTCTGTGGCCTACCAACACTACGTGTCGTTGTTCTTGGCCGCCATTGCACTATGTGATTTGTCCATCTGTTGTTGTCCTGCCTAGCAACGTGCCCTATTCAACACCATTTAAGCTTCATCACGCGTTCTATCACGTCTGTCACCTTTATTCTTTTGTGGATATTCTCTTTTCTAATTTTATCCCTCAAGCTTATTTCAAGCATTGCTCGTGCCATGGACTGTTGGGTAATTCTTAATTTCTCTGCACTCCTTTCGGTAAGTGTCATGGTCTCCAGGCCATATGTTATAACTAGTATTATGCAGGAGTCAAAAACTTTTTTCTTCAAGCGCATTGGGACATCTGCGATTTTAATTATCTATTTCATCTTACCAAAAGCAGTCCAACCGAGTCTCCTTCTTTGAATTTGAGCGGTTTGATTTGCCTTTCCCAACTTTATTTGGTAGCCCAAGCCCATGATTACTCATAATAAACAAAATGTTGAGTAACCCTGAGTAATAATTTTAGTGTTATAAAGAGAGATAGAAAAATGGAAAGATAAGGTGATGCTGTAGCTAGTCTTGAAGTGGGCTTAGATTTTTTGTGGACAAGAGACAAGAGTTTTACATGTACAAAGTTTTGTGTTGGGTGTACATCAGGGTGCAGAGGATTTATTCAGTGTAAGGTTTATTTTATTGTCCTTTATTTTTATGAAATATATGTTATGACTGATTTAAAGATGGTTTTGCAACAACAGTCTGAATCATTTTCACTTTATAAATTAATTTTTATTTTTTACTGTAAGTATAGCTTTCTTTGTTTATTTTATTTTGTATTTAAGCCTCTTATGTAAAGCTTTGTTAAGCTGAGAGTCAGTATATGTGTTTATTATTATTATTATATTAGGACTATTTCATAAATTATATGCAGTTGAATTAACTAATGCATAACAAAAAAAATGCAATATTCTATGTATGGAATGCATCAAAAAGGATCACTTATAGGGTAGATAGGTCTTTGATTAAAGATTCTAAATAAACCGCCTATCTCTTTACATGTACACAAATTTTACAAATTACTCCCTCATTTGAAGAGCTATTTAAATTGAATTTGGCACACTTCATTATACTACTGAAATCTTGCATAAGAAACGGTTTTTTTATTATATTGATTTATCAATGCATAATATAAGAAAAGCTAAAGAATTTTGAATTGTACCTAAGTTGGAGTTTTTTCAATTTTTTGACAAATAAGATGACAAAATGCTTTTAAATTTACCGTTTGTTTTTTTTTTTAATTGATTACTATCATTTACGCTCCAATTAAATCGCCAAGTACACTTATTCTATTTACTATCATCAACAATTATGCCAAATTCCACTTAAATATCTTTTTAAATGAGGAAGTAATTTATAAAATCATTTTACATGTAAAAATGAGGTAGTTTATTTAAGAAAGTTCCATTATGCGCAGAGTGTGTTCTAAAGATATATGTATTTGTATGAATCACTTAGGTAACAAAAGTTGTACATTTTTTCATTATCATTGTTAAAAATTTGGCTTAAAAAGTTTCTCCTAAGAACAATTAGAATATGAAATTCTCTTTGTATTACCACTTTTGGTGATAAATTTATGTACTTATAAGAACAAGCATTGAACATAGTGGACAGCCAATTTTAGAATACAATCGTTTGATGCCATCATAGTTACTACTATTGGAAAATATTTAGTGTGTCAACCTACCATGGAGCAATATCAAATTCCTTTCCTTTAAGTTCTGTAGCATTACTATGAAAATAATCTATTATAACTTCAATTTGACTTTAATTCCTTCATAGTAAAGGTACTTTATTCTTTTAAAACCTGGTATGTGGTTTTTTTTATCTGAATTTATGGTTTTTATGTTCAAAGTTGCTTCTTCAACTCTGTCAGTACCTACTTGTTCAAAAGGAAAATTACCTCTAGATTCACAACAACTTAAGCCCAATGTACTTTTGAAGCTAATGGACTAAAACCCATCGAATATTAACCCTTCTTATTATTTGTTTTGCTATAATAAAATACTAAAAAAATTGTAAAATGGCCCAAGTCCGGCTCTGAAGAAATAATTCATACAAAAGAAAAAAATCATAAAAACAAAATTTATAAATTGGAAAGGCAATATTCATAGATGATTTCGATTTTTGATGTGCTTATATTAAATTTTATTAGTATAAATAGGCATAACTAAATTTCTTGCCTGTCTTTCTAGTGTTCATTAACAGAGCCGTGCTTAAACATTTCCACCTGTAGCATTCAATACACTAAAACTGATTTATTTTTAATAAATAAGTATTTTACTGTTATATTCAAGATCCCATATTATACTGATGTTATAAAGGTATTATTCACTGAGAAACGTACTTTTAAAATGTGTTGCTCTGTTATTATCACCTTAAACTAATATTTATAAACTTTTAAATTCCTGATCATATTTCCCGCCTCTAAAGTAACCAAAGGTAGTAACAGAAATCCACTAGTTTATGGCGCTAGTTTTCTACCGGTCACTTACGCTGTGTTTTGTTATTCGTAAGCAGGCGTTCATTTTGCCGGTTATTCCCAAGTACCGTTTGTTGCAGTTATTGAGTATTAATACAAATAAATACAGATTAATCATGCCACCCAAAAGGAAAGCAGCAGCTACAAAAGTAAGAAATCATGAATATTATATTTCTTTATAACCTATTCTTTTTTTTTATTTCTAAAAGGTAGTACAAGAAGTTGAAGATGTTGATAGTGGATCCGGGGATGATGTAGTTCTTCCAAAAGAAGTAACAACAAAGGCAAAGAAAGGCAAGCCAGCCAAAGAAAAGATTGAAGATGCTGAGGAAGATCTTGTAGTTGAAGAGAAAAAGACTGAAATAAAAGGCAAGAAAGGTCGTGCTGCCGGAAAAGCGGCGAAACAACCAGAACTTGAAGATGATGTTGACGTAGATGTCGATGAAGAGACAGAAGAAATTCCTGTAAAAAAATCGAAAAAAGGAGAGCCCAAAGGAAAAGCGGCAAAGGAACCAGAACCTGTAGAAAATGCTGATTTAAATGGCGATGAAGAGGTGGAAGAAGTTCCTGTGAAAAAATCCAAGAAAGGTGAGTTGTACATGATTCATTGGAAAAATATTTTGAATTGTTCACAAATTTCAGTGTAGTTGATAGGTAAAACTAGGTATCCCTGTTTTCTTAAACATATTGTTCATCTCATCACAAGCCCAAACCACAAATTAGGTTGGAAGGTCCATTATTAATTTAAGAAAATTTTCGTTTCTCATTGCATAAAGTTGATATAGGAATTGTATAAGCATCAGGTATTACTGATTTAAGGTATAACCAATGATTTCATTAATTTAACACTCTTAGGCTTTTGCATTTTTCTGTTGAACAGATGTATTTACAGGCAAATTAGAATTTTAATATTTGATTAGTAATATTTTTGAGGTGAGATTTTTGGATGAAAACGATTTGTGGTGTCAACTTCTAAACCAATGAGTTCAGGAGGTTTTTTTAACCAAACGAAGAATATCCATTCTCCAATTGAACTGATGCTTTCGTTTATTTTTCATCTCAGGAGTTTTTAATACCAAAATTTAGTGTAGGGGTTTTAATGTAAATTTAAATATAAAATTGACCATTTTAAATAAACTTTTATCATTTTATTAATGGTATTAAATTGTCAAAAAGTATTTTGAATGATTTAACTATATTGGAAATTATACGCAAAATTAATAATTAAAAACCATTAAAAAATACTACACTGCACAAAACACATTATTACGAGACTGTAAAAAATCAAAACAAAATGAATCATCACTACATTATAAAAATTGGATTAAGTTTGTTTTGATAAAATCTAGTCATAAATAATGAATATATTTTGTGTAGTTTTTGTTTAGTTTGTTTATTTAACGTAGGCCTGTTTCTGCTGCTATGGCTAATCACCTCGGAATTTTGCCGCATCCAGTGATCCAACTGGAATTGGGTTTTTTTACGTGCACGTGGTCTTTATTTTACCTACAATACACAGGACCCAACGTTTTACGTACCTCCCGGAAGACTAGCACTACAAAGACTTTTCCCTAAGCACAAAAAGCTGACCGTCTCTGGGACTCAAACCCAAGACCCCACGCTTAGTAGCCTAGTACTTCGCCACTGAGCTACGAGACGGCTTATATTTAGTGTAAGATTAAACTAATTTAGCAGTTTTAAAATGTAATTTAGTTTTCTGCTGATTTGTAAGTATTTATAATCATCAATCCCAATTTTAGTATGTACCGAAGATTTATTTATTTTTGATTTCTACACCTTGAGTAATAGTTTGCTTTTTATATGGTAGTTTTTTGTCTGATTTTTAATTATTTATTTTACCTATAATTTCTGATATACTTAAACCTTTCATTACTATCGGGACATATAAATAAATAAACTAAGTTCTAGGAAATCTGTAAGACCAGAAATAAGATGTAAAATCCAAAAACAAAGTCCCATCAGTGTTTTACAGAATTTTGAAGGTTTTAGGATATTTGTAGTTGGTTACAGTGCAAGATAAAAGTTGTTTATTACGTAAAATATCGCCATAAGAATAAACATGTTAGTTGTTTATATTTTCTAGTATTTAGTTACACGATAGATAATTATAAATAACTTGATATACTTTCATAAATACCGTTTATTTCAATATGGGATAGTTATGACTCAACTGTTTTTTTCTGTTGGATCGCCGTGTCCCTATAGTTATGTGTAGTATGGTTTTGCAGAAATCGAAGACCATTATCTGAGAAAGAATTATTAGAAGATGTCTGACAGCGATGCTTCTGAACCAGATCGTAAAAATTGTGTTTTTGATTATCATCAATCATAACTGTAAATAAATAATATTTACTTTATTTGTAGCTATTTTAGTGTTAGGACATTTGTGTCTCTATGAAAAGGCATCTTTTCAAAACTAGTAATAATTGAAAATTTAAACTATTTTTCTGCACATATTTGCAACTCTTACGTATATTTCAGAAAAAAAATTTAAATTAAAAATAAATCAGTAATGAAAGGGTTAAACAATAAAATTAATCTATGAATACTTTCTTAAAAACTGAATAAAATGATACCAGTTTCATTAAAATCAGTTCATTAGAGTTTTAGTTTATTTGATAGGAGTTCAAAACCAAAATACAGCTATTTGACGTGCTGTTTAAGTACAGGGTTTTCCATTTTTAATTGCTTTAAATGGTAAACTCTTCTAATAATAGAATTAGAGGAAAACTAACTACTGCCAATTTTTTTGAGAAATGAAATATCTATTACCATTTCCAACCTACAGGGGAAATTGAAAAGTTTAACTTTTCACAAGTAACATTTTTATATAAATAGTGTAAATATTTTCATTGTCACTTTATAAGATAATTACAGTGACATCAAAAATATAAAATTTGAGTTCTGACATATTTTTTTTTAAATAAATAAAAAAAATAAAAATACAGTAAAAACTTATATTACCTAATTCCATTTTTCAACAGCAATTGTTAACATATTTTACTATTGTGATATTTCTCCAATTGAGGTTTTATTTATAAATATAAAGTTTTTAAAGATCTTAAAGAAATCTAAAATATTAAATATGATAAATGATACATCATTAATATCAGAAAAAAATCTGTTTATTAAAGACTATATTGAAATTTATCTTAAATAAAACATAATTTTTGAATGATGTATCATTTGTCATATTTATTGTTTTAGTTTTCTATAAGATCGTTTAAAACTTTATTTTGGAACAGGTAGTTTTTGGGAGGGCCTATTGTCAAATGATTTATAAATAATACATTGATTTATTTTATATTCTATGTTATTGACAATGTGTCTCGAATATGGGAATATCACAAGCAAAACTAAAAACTGTAAATGTTTGCTGTTGAAAAATTGAATTCGTTTATTAATTTTGTAAAATAAGTGTTATATTTCTTTTATTGCATATTTTTTCCTCAGTATTGAGGTTCTTAAATAAATTTTACTAAAACATGACAAAATAATGCTAAACAACATTTAAAAATTTCAATTATACGTATCGACATTAAACTTTAATTCAGTAAGTAGACTTCCACGGCCACAGTAAATATCTTCAGGTTTTCCAGGAGATAACCATGTGTTGGCTTTTGTTTTTTTTGCCGCCGTTGCAGGGGACATTATCAAGACATGTAGCTCTTAAAAGTGCTAATTACAGATTGCCATGTAGCTCTGAAAAGCGCTAAATGTAGGTGTCGACCAGCTCTAAAAAGTGCTAAAAAAAGAATAACGTGTAGACCTCACTGACTTGCACTTGTGAGAGCTACATGTTATTCTATTATTAGCACTTTTTAGAGCAGGTCGACACCTACAACTAGTACTTTTCATGGCAATCTATAATTGTGTTGGGAATGTCCCCTGCAACGGCGGACGGAATGTCGGCAAATACAAAAGCCAACACACGGTTATCTCCCGGAAAACCTGAAGATAGACTTTAAACTTTTTTAAATAAATATTCTTCTAAAAATTGCCTTATTAAAAGTAATTGTCAGAGCTGTTAAAAGTGTATTATTGTTTTTATTCTCATACTATTGGGTTGGCAACTAAGTAATTGCGGATTTCACAGATAGATGGCTACAGTAGAAATTTTAGGCATGTTTACGTTTTCGAAATGTCAAACCGATATTGCTGTTTGATAGTTGGAACTTCAATTGTTATTTAGTATCAAAATTGTATCGGTCGGTTTTGTAGTTTTTGTTTGGCATCAGTAGAAAAATAGAAAATCAAATCGGGCATTCTCGTAATATTTTGCTTTTTTATTTCCGTAAAGGAAAAAATGCATCCAAGCTCACATAGTGACAATGTCTCAATAGAACGGCAGTGTTAAAATTGGTTTGTAAAATTTCGTTCGCAATTGAAAAAGATCGTGGAGCAAACAAGATGAACCAGCTCAAACAAAATCAAAAGCTGTAATTCATCAATATAAGGTTATGATATCAGTTTGGTGGGATTACAAAGGAATTGTCTAATATGAACTTTTACCACGAAACCTAACGATTGCTTCAGATGTGTACATGCAACAACTAACCAAATTGAACAATGCAATACAAGGAAAACGTAAAGGTATTGTGTTCCACCATGACAATACAAGGCCACACACATCTTTGATCATTTGGAAAAAAATATTAGAGCATGTTTAGGATGTGTTGCCATATCCACCATATAGTTCATGACCTTGTACCATCAGATTATCATTTGTTTCTTTTTTTGTAAAACTTCTTAAATGGTAAACATTTCAATAATGATGATGATGTTAAATCGCACTTGCGTCAGTGTTTTGTCGATAAAAACCAGAAGTTTGATGATCATAGAATTATGATGTTGCCTGAAAGATAGCAAAAGGACATTGATAAAAATGGGAAATACATTAGTGAATGAAGTTATTTCGCTTTATTTTATTTTCTTAAAAATATCCACAAATAAGTAATTAGTTGGCAACCTAATATGTAACATAAAATGGAAATAGAAAAGAAAGATACTAAATAAAATATGGAAGAATACCATTCCAAATTTAAAATGGAAACTTAAAACAATTAAGAACTGCTTTCATAATTAAAACAGCTCATGCAACATCATATATTTTGTCACTAAGGCTGATTATATTTTAGGCAGGTGATTTTTTAAAAATTGTTTGATTTAAAAAGGCAGTAAAACAAGTTCAAATCATTTTTCGTTATTACTTAGTCTATAGATTGGAAACTCACTAATTTTGGAAGGTGATCTTACCGAAGGATACTTTTTTTGTCAAGTAAACATAGTTGAAAATGCCCTCTAAAGTAATCAGGCTTTGAATAAGTGGTAAAAATCAGATAAACAAAAGATATTAAGGGTTAATGCAACATCTTAAGCAGTTTTGATAGTTTGTTTTTTTTTTCTTGTAATTTGCTTTGTTATTGTAGATTGATAGATTCAAAGTTTTTTAAGAAAATGTGTCTTAAAAGTGTCTTAAAATGTTCTGATGCTGTGCTAGATTTGAATTAAGTACTGAAATATTGATTACAATAAATATTAAAACACTAAAAACGTGTTATTAGCTTGTACTGCTATAAGGTTGCATCTGTGACGTACTATACCGGACATAATTCAACGAAACAAATATTTATTCTTGTAGATTCATTATGTCATTTTGTTTTCTATTATTGAAATAACATATTGAATTTCAATTATGTATTTGGTTTTAAGTTAAATCTTATTTTGTTGAATGTGAATATATTTATTGAATTACAAAATTTAAGGAACAGAAATAATATTCACAAAACTTGCGTAAAAACTAAACAAAAAAGTTTTGTTAATATTTAGTAGCACAGCAATTCTGGCAAATGTCTTCAGTGCATCCACAAGGCATAAAATGGATATATCTATCAATTACATCATGTGAAATACTAATCCGTATTTTTTTAAATATCTAATATTAGTTATGCTCGATCGGATTTAGGTCCGGTGACTGAGATGGCCATTCTAAAATTGGAATATTGTTGTTCTCTAACTTGTTTTACAGTAGCGCGAGTTTCCTTCTTATCTTTATCTTGTTGAAAAATTCATCTAAGTAGGATTTCCTCTTCAGCATATGCCAATATCCCAGTTTCTAAAATGTCCTTGTACATAGCCCCTAATTATTGACTTGCTATGTTTTAATAATTTTTCTGAACCTTGAATACACATTGGTTAAATTTGATTAAAATTCTGGTAGTATTCCTATTCTCGATATTTTTAAGTTCCTCATTCTGAGACTAATATGTTTTCCTAATTAACTTATAATAATTTTTATTAATTTTGGTACTATATCTAGATAAATCTGAGGTTGTTTGTTTTGCTATCGTGTTTGGATTTTTTATCTTTTTCTTTGTTTTCAATAATGTTAACAGTATATAAACAATCCTTCTCTCCAGGTAAAAAGGAAAACGATGAAGATGAACCAGCTCCAGAACAGAGTAATGGTGTCAACAAAGCAAAAAGAAGCCGAGCTCCAAAAGCTAGTAAAGATGCCAAGGCTAAATCCGATAGTTCAGAAAATGGAGATGAAGAACCAAAAGAAAAACCTCAGAAGGGAGCCAAAAAAGCAAAGCCTTCTGAAGTAGAGGAAAAAGCTGCTGGTAAGTGTATAAGAATAGTTTAATATTTTAAATTAATTGCAACTAATTTTACAAGGTAATCCTTGATATAAATAAGCAAGAACTTCTCGGAAGATAAGTTTTTGTAAGAGGGAGTAAAAATTTTCTTTTTTCTGTAAACCTCTAGTACAAAGGTTTTTATTACTTTTTTCAAACATTTTACAAGATTTTAAACAAATTTGTTCGTTTTTCTAAGCCTACCCTAGTGCAAGGTTTTGTTACATTTCTCACATTTACGAAAGTTTTTAGAAATTTTTTCTTTTATCTAAACCCATTACGAAGTTTGCAAATGTAACATTTTCAACTTTTTATTTTCTTTATGCTAAATTTTTTGTTGCATTTTTCAAAGAATTTTAATTTTTTATAATCTAGTGCAAGGTTTTGTTACATTTCTCACAAATTTACAAGGGTTTTAAGAAATGTTTTCTTTTATCTAAACCCATTACGAAGTTTGCAAATTTAATATTTTCAACTTTTTATTTTCTCTAAGCTAAATTTTTTATTGCATTTTTCAAAGAATTTTCGTCATGTAATCTAGTGGAAGGTTTTTGTTACACTTCTAACAAATTTACAAGACTTTTAAGAAATGTTTTCTTTTAGCTAAACCCATTACGAGGTTTGTAAATGTTAATTCATGTAGTTCGCAATATATGTGCCAGGAAGATATTTTATTCTTATCTTGTTCACCTCCACTCTGAATAACTCCATGCTGCTGCAGTCAAACCACTTGCGCAGGTTTTTCAGCCAGGAGACTCTACGCCTACCAACACTCCTTTTTCCCTTGACTTACCCTTGCATAATGAGCCTCTGAAGGGTATATTTGGAACATCTCATTACATGGCCCAGATATTCAAGTTTTCTTTTCTTAATGGACAGTACGATTTCGCATCTCTTGTTCATTCTTTTAAGGGCCTCTCTGTTGGTGATTTTATCTGTCCAGGGTATTTGAACCATTCTTCGGTAGCACCACATCTTAAAAGTCTCTAACCTCTTTAATTCGGGTTGTTTTAGGGCCCAGGCTTCAACTCCATATAGTAAGGTGGAAAACACATTGCAGCAAAGTATTATTTTTTGTGGTTCTATGCTAGCATCTCTGCTACAAATTGGTAAATGAAAATTATTTGAGAACACATTCTAATAGAAGTCCTTAGTTTGGCACATCTTTACGGTTATATTGGTTTAGTAGACAGTTTTAAATTTGAATCCTTAATAAAATGTTCCTGGAGTAACTATGAGATCCCAGTAGTTATGTTTTTCTTTGTAATTGACAGATATTTTAATTTTGTGTTTTCATTAAATATTTTTGTTTTCAGAAAAACCAAAGCGTGGCCGTGCTGCAGCAGCGAAAAAGCCCATAGTTGATGAATCTGATGATAATTTGGAAGAGGATGAAGCTCCCAAATCAAAACGTGGCCGTCAAACTAAGAAGAAACCAGCTGGTGATGATAAGAAAGACAAGCCATTAATGAATGAAACATCCACTAATTATGATAAAATTAACTTTGAGTGTGAAAAGAAAAATGCCAATGATGATGAGCCTAATTTTAAAGTTGCTAGTTGGAATGTTGATGGTCTTCGTGCTTGGTTGAAAAAAGACGGTATGATTTACATAATGAAAGAAAATCCAGATGTTTTGTGCTTGCAAGAAACAAAGTGTGGTGCCGATAAATTGCCCGAAGAAATTAAAGAAATTGAGGGCTATGAAGCTTATTGGCAAGAAAGCGAGAAGGAGGGCTATGCTGGTGTAGCTTTGCTCTCGAAGGTAAAGCCAATTGAGGTGAAATATGGTATTGGAGATGAAGATCACGATGCTGAAGGTCGTTGCATTACAGCAGAATTTGAGAAGTTTTATGTTGTATCAGTATATGTTCCTAATGCAGGTAAATAATAATAATATTTTTTTATTAATAAATTCCGCAATACATTTATGTTAACCCTACACCTTTACCAGTTTTAAGTAAACACATGTTATTTTTAACAAATTTGATTGCACAATAAATCTTAAAGCTCCTTCGCATGTCATCTCATTGACAATATAAATCATTCCACTTGAGGTGTTTGTGAAAAAACAAATAATAGAGCATGGACACACTAAGATAATGATTTTATCCACAACACATCTAATTTTCTATTTTCTGACACTAAGATATTTTGTGTTGTGTCCATGTATAATATTTAATTGATTTATATTGCTGTCGCAGTAAAACATGAAACCTCAAAACATTGAGACCATCATGGTTAAACACGGTAGGAGTAGAACTCAAAATGAATACAAATTCAAAGGACAAAAGCGGCAGAATAGGTTAACAATATAACAGAAATAGTGTAGTAGAACGGCACAAAAATAAACACAATGATAAACTTAGAAAATAGTCTTGCATAACATAAATGCTTTTTCTTATTTAAGTCCTGGCATCAAAGCTGGAAACAAATTGCTTTAGCAAGTAATTATGGTTGCATGCACAAATCAAATATAGTAATATTTAATGTTAATTTTCTTTCTTTGTTTTAGGAAGAAAGTTGGTTACCCTACCTAAACGTTTAGAATGGAATGAGGCATTCAAAAACTATATCAAAGATTTGGACGAAAAGAAGCCTGTAATTATCTGCGGAGACATGAACGTTGCTCATGAAGAGATTGATCTGGCTAACCCCAAATCAAACAAGAAGAATGCTGGGTTTACTCAGGAGGAACGTGATGGCATGACTGACTTTTTGGGAGAAGGCTACGTTGACACGTTCAGGAAATTCTATCCAGATCAAAAAGATGCTTATACATTTTGGACTTACATGGGTAAATCCAGATCAAAGAATGTTGGATGGTAAGTTCAAAGTTTAGTTTTTTTTATAGATTTTAGTTATATGTAGTATAAGTCTGAACATAATTCACAATTTTTATTGAAATTTGATAGATTGTCTCACATGTTTTTGTAGAATTGATACTATTCAGGGAAGTTGATTGAAGGGAGCCTTTTGGTACACATTGTTTGGAGCAAAGTTGTAAAAACATTCAGTGTTTTATTTTGAAATAAACTTTTTTATACAATAGTATAATACTGTTCGTAAGTTGTGTTCATGACAACTGTGTAGTTATTGCATTTTTATTTGCTTTTAATTATTTTTTGTTTGTTTTTAGGCGTCTAGACTACTTCTTGGTTTCATCTCGTTTTGTTGACAACGTCTGCGACAACGTTATTAGGAGTCAAGTGTTGGGTTCTGATCACTGTCCTATTGTATTATTTTTAAATATTTAAGATTTTCCTACTGTGTATTAATATTTAAGTCTTTATGTTGGTATTTAATGTAATCGTTTCATATAAAAATAATGACAACCTCATTTATTTTTAGTTTGTTTAGATCTGGTCGACATTACTGTTTAGCTGTTTTGTTTGAAAATTGCTACTATTTTTTTAAAGTGCCCTTTTGTTTAAAATACATTTTTATACAGAAAATGACTATACTAAGTATTTATTGTTAACCATTTTTTAAATTTAATAAAATGTGATAAATAATAGTTCAAGTAATTTTATTTTTACTAACACATCTATTCTTAAAATCGTTTGAGATATTCTCACTAAGATCACAAGGTTTCATTAATTTGTAATTGCAAAAAAATAAATTATGCCACAAAAAAAATCCTCATATTATATATGAACAGACAAAAATAGATTAGATTGGCCACTGCTTTTCCTAAATAGACTAGAGACCCAGAGGCAGTTGGCTTTTTGTGATTAGGGAAAAGTTTTTGTGGTGCTCGTCTTCCGGGAGGGACGTAAAACTGAGGGTCTTATGTATTGTAGGTAAAATGAAAACTACGTGCACGTAAATAAATCCAATTCCAAGTGGAACACTGGATGCGGCAAAATTCCCAGGCAAACAGTATATTGGGGGGACGAGAAAGTAATGTCTTTTCTGCGCATGTCAATATTTGTTTATCATTTATCAGCTCATTGGGTACTTCAAAGCCGTGCCAAAGACATTTTAAGGATAAAGTGACTTGTTTACTTGTAAATAATTAAATCTTAAATTTTTTTTTGCAATTTTGGGTGAAATGGCCAGCCAAATACAAGAAGAGGTACATATCCAGCATTGTATGCTTTTTAGTTTCACAAGGGTAGTAGCGCAACAGTTGCTACCAAAAACATTTGTGATGTTGTAAAAGCCAAAGATAGTTAAGATCCGGTAATTTTGATCTTTCCGACTTGTATCGATCAGGAAGACAACAAGGAACTGTCAAATACTCTTAACCAACCTTGGTCGAACATCCAAGAACAATTGCAGCAGATTGGTAAAGTATGCAGAGCAGGTGTTTGGGTCCCGCATAATCTGTCCGAAGAAAACAAAGCTAACTGATCCACCACATGCAACTTATTGCTTCAACGGCACAATACAGAAGCGTTTTTTGATCCCTGAAGATGTAAAATGGGTCCTCTATGATATCCAAAACGCATAAGGCAGTGGCTCTCTCCGTAGGAATCGCCACAAAGTACTGCTAAGCGGCCATGTTTACATCTCAAAAAGGCGCTTTTGTGTGTTTAGTGGAGTATTCGCGGAATCATTCATTCTGAAGTGCTGAATCCTGGACAAACTGTGAATACAGACCTTTACTGTGAACAATTGGATCCTGTAACTCAATCTTTAATTGAAAAGTGTCCAATGATTGTCAACAGAAAAGGCGTTATTCTGCAACCCGATAATGCAAGACCGCACTGCGCAAGACGAATCCTGGAAAAAATGAATGAATTGGGGTGGGAGATACTGCCTCACACACCATACTCGCCCGACATTGCACCATTGGATTTCCATTTATTCCGATCGCCACAACACTTTCTATGTGAAAAAAAATTTGGATGATATCCAAAATGCCATTTCCAGATATTTTGCTCAAAAACCAATTGATTTTTATCGATCCGGCATTGAAAATTTGCACACTAGATGGCAAAAGGTTGTTGATAAAGAGGGTGATTACATCATTCATTAAAAATAAAAACAAGTTAAAAATTTGTTTGAATTTAATGTAAATAAACGACATTACTTTCCGGTCCTCCCAATACCTTCAATTGAACATGGATGATGGAAACTGTGTCACAGGCATAATATTAGATTTTAAAAAAACATTTGACACAGTGTATCAGTCTATAAATTAGTTGACGTAGGAATAAATAACAATGTGCAAGGAATTCTGGTTAGCCACCTAAAAAACCGTAAGCAATGTACTATGATAAACTGCAAAACTAGTACAAAAACATCCATAAATATGGAGTACCTCAAGGATCGATTCTTATACATCATATACATTAATGACCTAGCTCTCTATAAATTACATGGAAAAATGATGCATGACAGTGATTTTTTATGAAAACAAAGATGACTATGAAACAAAGGTAAATTGAAGACGACATAGCCCCTTTCCTTAAGTGGAGAAACACAAACTAATTAACACTGAATGCAGACAAGTGCTTCATGATACACATAGAAAAATGCCCAAGACAGCATTTCATGGATATTAATATCAATCACGGAAAGTTGAAACCTTGGACTTTCAACAGACCAAAGCATGGCCCGGAAGCAACATATCCATGAACTTAAAAACATAGTGTCCTCTTACATCCGTTTGGCACATAAAATAAAAGACTGTCTACCAAGAAAGTATAAAAAAAATGGTGTTTGAAACTTATGTGAAGACAAAAATCACTGACATGATCCCATTCTGGGGTACTGCAAGCACATCTGTAAAAAATACTCTCCAAAGAGAAAACAAACTTTTAAAGATAATATACAGCCTTAACTAATATACCCCTTCAAAACTCTATCAAATTACAAAACAAATGAACATTCCAGAATTAAAAAAGTATGAAACTTTTAAGATAATAAGAAAAATAGAATCAGCAGATGCACGTGATAGTGACATGAAAATACAAAAACAACAGAGGCATTCATTGACACTACACAAGAACTGCAAGAAACATATACATGGGCAGAGTAAGGACCAGGACTGGAGAAAAACGAATTTTGCACCAGGGTGTGCGAATGTACAATAATCTACCACAAAGCATAAGAGAATCAACAAGTTCATGGTTTAAACTGTTGCTGAAAGACTATTTAATTCAACAAAGATAGTTAATTAATTGAATTACCTGTATATGTTAACTACTATATTGTTTATGTTGTTTATTTAACGTTGGTCTATTTCCGCTGCTTTGGCGAATCACCGATGCCAAGGATTAGGCTCTATCACCTGGGAATTTTTGCTGGATCCAGTGTTTTAACTGGAATTGGGTTCTTTTACGTGCACATGGTCTTCATTTGGGACTCAAACCCGAGATCTCACGCTTAGTAGCCTAGTACTTAGCCACTGAGCTACAAGACATCTAAATCAACCATTATACAGATATGGCTCGTATGGGCTTTTATGTGTTATCTTAAATTAAAAAAATATATATATATTTGGGTAACGAGTGCAATTCGTCATTACTAGTTTACAGACACAAAACCGTTGAGGAACTAAACCAATCATTGCCAGTTAAAGGGTTATATGAAAGGCTCACAACAGGTTACTCGGAAAAATGAAGTCTGACTGTAGACTAGTAGAGAGAGGAGTGCTGCAGGGATCCATCTTGGGCCAATTATTTTTCTGCTATATATCAATGACATAACACAAAGTGTAAGAGCGGATACTATAAGTCTGTTTGCTGATGACACTTCTTTTATAAATACAAACCAAAATTTAAATGCTTTAAAAAACAGACCAACCTATACTTGAAAATTGCAGAGAAGTGGTTTGAAGCGAACAAACTGAAATTAAATAGTCAAAAAACACAAATACTGACAGTATATACAAAACAAAACGAAAATGTACCCAAACAATCTGTCACTTTTTTAGGAATAAAGTTTTCTAAAACCCTAAAATGGACAAACCATATTCAATATCTGAAAAAAAGACTGGCTAGCGCATTGTATTGCATAAGGGTAATAAAAATGAAATGTAACACCAGAGGTGACAAGAAATATCTACTTATTATCTATGGGATACTCGTATGGAGATCATCTTCTGAAACAGAACAGGTTTTGTTAATGTAAAAGAAAGCAATAAAAATAATGTGTGGTGCACAACATCGTGAGAGTTGCAAAGCGTTATTTAGGAAGTTAAAATGATTGACAATTACCGGTGTATTCATACTTACCTGCCTACTATATGTGCACGAGAGAAAATCAGAATTCCAAAGAAAGTCTACCACCGTTACAATACCAGGAAGAAAGAAAATTTCACTACACCATTTCAAAATAGCTCAACAAAGTACTAAATATTGGGCACTACTACTGTATAATGTACTACCGGAAAACGTCAAGCGGGTGCAGCCTACTTTTTGACTATTTGTATTGTTAATATATATTTCAGGGAAATATATCTAAACATAAATGTAAATATTGGTTTGTGCATATTTTCTATTATTCTTTTCTACTGATTTAAATAAATAAATAAAATAGTAACTGTACTATATTTACCAACAAATACATAGTTTACTGCAAAATTGGTCTACTTTTGTCAGGATACTTTTCAAAATACAAATTTAAAGATTTTCCGATAAATGAAAATATATCCACCAACTCTTCTACTTGTTTTATGCTAGGATTCTTGTATCCTTGCTTGGTATCAACTCGTATCAGTAATGGACTCCTTTGATACGTTAATTTACCAATAGTGTATTGCAGTTCTGCTATATGCTTTAACGATTGGGCTGAAGGTGCTTTTTTATTAATATCCCCGACCAACAAAAGGGTAGCAGGATACTGGACTTTTTTCTTGGATGGCCTAATATTGTGCAGAGGTGAGTATTTGTACAAAAACTTGAAATGTTCTGGATTATCAGAACATCCAAACTCAGACAAACAAATCTTCGAACGAGTCAATCTATTATACCTCAGCATGTCCAAATCAGCATTGTTTGTTATAGCCACACCATAAAGTTCTGGTGCCTGATTCGCACAGGCTCCTACCAACAAACCACCGTGACCACTACCATACATAACCAATTTGCTCGAATTGGTAAACTTACCAGAAAACAGAAATTTTGCAGCACTCTGGAAGTCATCAAAAGATGTTTGTTTATTCTCAAATGAACCAGCCTGGTGCCATTTTTCACCATATTTCCCACCTCCTCGTATGTTAGCAACTGCGTACACACCATTAAAACTGTTCACAAAAAACATACCTAAAACGGAGAAATTTGGATAGATCGTCCCATCAATTTCACCATAACAACACAGAAGACATGGGTTACCTCCGTTTTTTACTAGTCCTTTTTTGTGCAACAAATAAATTGGCACTAAGGTTCTATCACTACTTTCAAACATATTTTGAGATATATCGTATTTGTTAGAATTTCTAAATCTCACCTCTTGAAATATATCCGCTTGCACATAAACATTGGAAAAATCTATCCTGTAAATTACCCCAGGAACAATCATAGACTGAAACTTGAGAAACATTTCCATGTGCTCCCTCTTTCCAGAAATACTTTTCACAGCCCCTATTTCAATTGGAATATCCATGATTTCTTTTCCGGAAAGCAGATCATGAAACTTTAGGCAATGCCTGGCATCTTTCCGATACAGCAAAACCATCTGGTTGTTGTTGATAGCTTGACACTCTTCTAGTATGTCTGATGGGTCTTGTGGTATTAGAGTCTTCCACGATTTTTCAATTGGGTCATTAATATCCACCAAAACCACCCGACCATGAGGTGCACCTTTGTTGGTGCGGAATAAGAAAATATGGTCATTGTTCGTTATGAAAGAAAATACTGCATCGTGGTCTGTAATTATTGGTTTGAAATGAAGTATACCTTCTATGGGACAATTTCCATGTAGCTCAGCTACTTCAACAGTGTTGCTTCCACACATAATGCTGTGCATGGCAAGAAGGTAATTTTCACAATAACTGACAGAAGCATAGAGACTTCCCAACAAGCATTCGTAAGAATATATGACGAAATCCACACTTTGCTCCGTGCCCAATCTATGATAGTGCAAACTTTGACTCTTAACCACTTCCATATCAGACCCACCAGTTTCTCCACTTAATTCCAAATAACCACAGTAGAAAATGCCTTCATCATACAGCCATTCCACAGTACCATGCTTAACTTTCTGCAAAACATCATCATAATCCCTCATACTATCCACATCCCGAAATTTAACTTCAAAATAATCACAACCGCCATTTTGAAAAGCATATGCCATTATTTTTCCATTTTTAGAAAATTTTATATTTTCAACAGAAAATTTAACGTTTTCATCTAACTCATTAGGGTTGAAGAAGACCGTTTTATTAAGTCCCAAAGATTCTAAAGTATCTCCAAAATAGAGGATATCCCGAGATTCTGATCCTGTATTTCGAAATTGGAAATATCTTTCTCCTTCTCTCATAGGTACTTCAAAGTTAGGGAAATCCCACATGTCTATGAGGTTTTTCCTCATGGCGTCTCTGTATTTAATATTTCTTAAGTAAGTTCTTGTAATGGAGTTCTGGACTTCTATGAATTTTTGCGTTTCTTCATATTCTATATTCTCCATCCATCGATAAGGATCGTAAATGGCCATCCCGTGAAAGTTATCGATAATACTGTCATCGCGTCTTGCTCCTGGGTAAACAAACGTCATATTTACTGCTGTAATTTATCCCGTAGAATTTTAAAACCTTAGGTAAAAATAATAATAAATATGTTTGACAATCTAAATATGACGTTTTGAAAGTAGATATAATCTGTTTAGAATTAGGAGGAGCGATAAGAAAGCGTGTTAGAAAAGTGTAATTGAAATGTGTGTAATGAAAGATTGGCAGTTGTGTAATTTTGTCACATGCTACCAAAAGGGCTCTTCTTTTGATAGTGTGCAAATTCGTGATACGATGAAAGTGCAACACAATCCTTGGAAATGACAATAATTAATAAGAAACGAGGTGGTTATTTTCGATATGGAGAAACACTTATCGATATGGATAGCGCATCAACTAAAAAAAAAAAACGCATGCTAATCAGTATCATAACAATTAAAACAAAAAACTTGAAATATATTTGAAGATTTGAAGGAAAAACAGGGTAATGAGGTTGATCAAGTTTTTATGAAAAGTAACGGTTGGTTTAATAGATTTAAAACTCGAGGAACTTTACTTAACGTAAAAGTAAGTGAATCGTAGACGTGACAAGAAGATAGAGGAAGACAATTTTCTATCGGAGCAGATATGGAATGTAGATGAAGCTAGCCTCTTTTGGCGAGCCAGAGCGGTCATATTTATTTATTTATTTACACTACTCAACATTTAACAATTAAAAAGTTTGAATAACAACATGCTTTAACAAACAATATAATAAACAAAATATGTATATACACAAATTCGCAAAAATCAAAGTTAATTCATAAAAAATGTAACTAAAACAACCTAGGTAGTATAGATCTTAGTTCCAAGAAACTGGTTGCAAAAATATCAATCTGATCCAACACTACATGCAAACTATTACACATCGATGTAAGGGAGAACCTATCAAAAGATTTGATCTTGCCCAATAAAGAAAGAATGTCCTATAAGTTCTAGTTGCCAAGCTAGGGACAAGAAAATAAGTTAAAGAATGAAATTCGAAAGTTGACAACCTTGAAAAGAAACATCGCTTCAGCAGTACTACGACGAAAGGAGAGAGAGAGGACATATGCAAAGATTCCAGCAGAATATTATGGGGAAGCCCCTGAGTGGGGTAAAACCCAAATCGCCTAAAATACAAATATGTTAAAAATCGTCTCTGCACAGACTTTAGGATGTTTATATATTGACCAAATAACAGAACAATACTCAAGTTTAGAGCGGACAAAAGCGAAAAACAGTGAATTCAACGAAAGAGGGTCAACAAATCGACGGGCAGTTCGTACAACATTATCCTATTCACAGGTGACTTCAACATCAATATATTAGAAAAAAACCTACCCCCCGATGCTCTGCTAGAGGTTATGCAAACAAATGGTCTTGTGAATGTATTTGCACAGCCTTCTCGAGCGACAAGGAGTTCTGCAACGTGCATAGACAATGTTTTCGTAAATCTTCCAAAGGAGAATTATGAGACCCAAACTGTGAACGTTCATCTGGCTGATCACTTTGGACAACTGATTTCTTGAAAAGTAAAAGAATTCATTAAAATAAGAAGAAAATATAGACAGTTTTAAGAACCAACTAAACAGAGTCAACTGGAATGTAGTCTATAATATATCACTAACAGCAAGTGAGGCCTATTTGGAATTTCATAATGCTTCGACGGATTTTTTCCAGAAAAAGTTAAACCTACAACAAAACAAACTTTTACCATTAAATGGCACACTGAAGCGCTGTCAAAAATGAAGAACCAACTAGATGCAATCTACACAGTTATACAAGCAACAGGGCAGCATGAATACGAGGAACTTTATAGACACCTAAAATCAATTTACATAGAGGAACTTTCCAAAGCAAAACGGCTTTCCTACAACAAATATATACAAGACTCAACAAACAAACAACAAGCTGCCTATTGTTTTGAATGAGAGTATGCTGAGGTTACGTTCTGCGACTTGAGCAAGGCTTTTGATTCCGTAGACCATGCCATCCTTCTGAATAAACTGTGGAAAATGGAAATTTGAGGATGTGCACATCTACTTATGAAATCCTACTTGAAGGATAGAAAACAGGGCTCAATATTGGGACCTATACTGTTCTTGGTATATGCTAATGATCTACGAAACAATGTCATGTAAGAGTTAACCTGTCTTTTTGCTGATGACACAACATTCCTGAACGTTGATAAAAATTTTACATCACTACAAAACAAAACATCCAACAACCTAGCACAAGCAGAACCATGGTTTAGAAGTAATCATTTAAAGATGAACACTGATAAAACTCAAATTCTGTCATTATACACAACTAGGAATCATTATATAATTCCACAAAATACAAAATTTCTAGGAATACATTTTTCGAAAACTTTAAACTAGACAAACCACATAGCAGCACTAAAACCAAAACTAAGTAGAGCAATATTCAGCATTAAAATTGTATCAAAAATGTAAATTATGAAACAGCAAAAAACTTATACCACTGCAATTTTCATAGTGTTTGAACTTATGGTATAAAATTAATCAAGGAAGTGGAAAAACCTAATGAATTAAGCTTAGAAAGCAGCAAACAATGATCGTTGCGATCAAAATCCTTGGCAAAGTCGGTAAAAAATACATCAACCTGCCTACCACCATCAACAACTGACGAGAAAAATTGGGTATAGGACGATAAATTTGACAAGGTAGATCTTTTACGGATAAAGCCATGCTGGTGGACAGATATACGATTCTGCATTTGTGAATAAACTAAGGAATGAATAACGGATTAAAAAACCTTCGCAAACTTCGAAAGAATAGCATTAGGTGTGTAGTTTTGGACATCACCCGTCTTATGAACTGTAACAATCCAGGAACGCTTCCAGAAAATGTGTATGTGGATCAAAGGATGGCTTTCAACTTGTTGTTACTATATTTTTACACACAAACAGTTATTTATAAAGCACGCACACGAATACAATTTACTTCACTACCCGAACTGCAAGAAATTTATAGGAAGGTTGAATTATTTAACAGTGTGACCAAAATTTCGTCGACACTGTGAGCTTGTATCTGAACTGTTTTATTTACCCCGAACCTCTTTTGGTATAAAACCTCCCTCTTTTACTTGTTTTGGAATTATCCACACTACGGAAGAGAAAGTTTGTCCCACCAAGCCACCAGTTTGTCACACCAAGCACGTATTTTTTTGTACAGTGTTGATAAAAATACCTCGCTGTAAAAGAGAAAGTCTCACTTTCAGTCGGAGTTACCCCAAACAAGTATCGGAAAAACCTATCCACAGGTATATAAGAGGATTGACGTCAAAAATAATTCAATAAAGGAACTAACTATTTAGGCAGCACAATATGCAGGTAAATAAGGATAGTTGTGGAAACATGGCGTAAACGTTTAGCATAATAAGAAATATATAAATATCCGGACAATCATAATCGTGAGAGCGGCTTCCCCCTTGTACCTTTTTGGAAGTATACGCTCCCTTTCCCGGAAGCCCCTGCCACATCTCAGCCAATAGGAAACAGGTTCACGGATATAAAACTCGGCGGATCTGTGGTTTATATTCACACGATAGATAATATATACTTACTTCTCAAAGCTTGATAATGTCTCCTAGAAAGGTGGATGAAACGTCGGTAAAAAGAAAAGCCAACACACGGTTATCTCTCATTTAATAGTCAGGCAAAAAAGTAGCTGTTTTTACGAATAATGTAAGATCTTCTTTAGAGTGGAAAAAACAACGCTGGGAAAGAAGTTCTACACTGTTCATATTAAAAATTAAGTAAAGGGCACTTCACCACTTATAT
>JAWQRN010000164.1:0-35569 GCA_033557685.1 Sperchopsis tessellata
TTATGTAGTTTCTAGTTTGTCTGTACATTGATTTAACTGCCTTTAATAATTCTCCTCCCACTCCTTTCTCATGTATATACTCTTCCATACTTCCACTCTAGGTATATTGTCAAAAGCCTTTTCCAGGTCCACAAAGCACATATATCCTTTCCTGTTGTACTCCCTAATCTTCTCTGCTACTTGCCGTATGGTAAAGATCTGGTCTTGTGTACTATGTCCTGGTCTGAAACCACTTTGCGGATCATCTAAATGCCTTTCTATCTTGTCTCGTAACTTCATCTTTAGAATCCGCTCATATATCTTCCCAGGTACGCTGATGAGTGATATCCCTATGTAGTTTCTACATTGCCTACTATCTCCCTTCTTGAAAATTGATACTACCACTGCCACTTCCCACTCCATAGGTATTATTTTATCTTCCCAGGCCTTTTTACATACCTCTAGCAGTGATTTCCTTACTTGTCCCATATACTTGATCTCTTCTGTAGTTATACCACCATGCCCAGCCGCTTTCTCTATTTTGATTTTGCTTATTGCTTTGTTCAGTTCCGCTCCTGTTACTGTTTCGTGTGAGTCGTTATTTTCTTGTCCTGTCTCCCCAACCTCTTCATCTGTACTTGTATCATCTACTCCTAGCAACTTTTGGAAGTACTCCTTCCATCTGTTCATTATGCCTTCATGTTCTGTGGGTATCAGTTGGCAAGGTTTTTCTGCTCTTAGATTTTTTATTACTTTAAAGAAGAGTTTTTGATTTCCTCGACTATCTTTGCCATCCACTTTGTTTGCTTTCTGTCTTCGATGTAGCATGCTTCTCCACACGCTGCCTTTGCTGCTGTTCTAATGATTCCTTTGAATCGATTCCATATCTGTTCCATATCCATATTTTGCTGGTTATCTTGTTTTTTGCATCCTCCCTCAACCAACCTTTGATACTCGAAAAAATGAAAAATCTTATAAAAATATAAAATAATTGTCGTGTTAAATTATTTGTTAAAAATTAAAAGTTTTAGGACTTTATTTCTTCCTTTACCTCACACTCAATACCTGATTTTTGCTCGTTACTGAGCGGTCATTTAAGATGGTAGTTATTACTAACCTTTGCTCCAGAAGTCTTTGCAGCATATAAAATATGGAGTTCAACCTTGTTTTGACGGATTACATAATTTCAGATTAACTTTAGATTCATATTGACCGATTTATCTTTCAATAAAAAATACAGAATTTCTTTTCAGGTTTTTAAGGAGATAATTAGTGATGCTTTTCTTCTTGCCGATGTTTCGTCCACGGTTACAGGGGATATTATCAAGATGTAGCTCTTAAAAATGCTAAGTGTAAACCTGCTAGGTGTGGATGGCGACCATATCTAAGTGTAGATTGACATAGTGCTAGTCTTCATATGACTAGCATATACACTAAAATAATTAAAAGTTGCCTCAGTTTCAACTCAAAGTGTTCCTTCTGGTGTTGCTTGTGTAACAAATAATAATAAAATAATTAGAAGAATTAAAAATCAGTAGTTATTACGTTTCTTAATCGATTACTACTTAATAATCGATTGTTAAGTAGATAATAGATTAATCTATTATTACATAGTTAATCGACTACTATTATTATTGCAGCTTATTGGCAAAAATAAAAATAGATAGTCAGTTACTTGTAACATATGGTTATGTTATAGTTTAGATTTTCCTAGATGACTGATTTGTGTAACAACATTTTACTTGGCTTAGGCAGTTTTCCTCGCAATCACACCAAAGAGTAAACTAAATCCTAAAAATAATAATAAATATCAGCGAAATCTAGAGCATTTCTCTACAGCCTCAATAGTTGGGCGGTAAGATGTGGGATAAATTAGGAATAGGTCGTGGATAAAACAGTTCTATACAAGTACACAAGTTAACATGTGTAAAGATGAATATTGCCACGTACCTCAGTTTTAATGGAGCACTTTTTGTTCTGACGAGTCGACGTTTCGGAACTCGTTCATCATCATCCGGAATACAAATCGAAGGAGCACGTTTCTCTTGTAACTTTGAAATGGTACTTCCACTTTTGGCCCCGTTGTGTCCAAGCATAAGCGTGGTGGCTATGGAACCTCTCCTCGCTGGAAAACTCGCAGAGAAACTCCTAACTGCGTGGATGCTTGATTGCTGAAAAGATACTAAGAAATTGTGGCATATAAGAATATTGTAGTTGTAAAAATATAGATGATTTGTGTACTACTTAACATGCGTGACCATTATCAAGGACGACATCTATATAATAAAGTTATGTACCGATCGAAGGAGATATTAATTATAATGTCTTTTCCGATTCGATTTTATGATCTTCCTAATATTCGTGCAATTGTCGAATTAAAATATTGAATAATGTTTATCCTATGAATATATAAAGCCGTGCTATCAGATTCTAGAAAATCGTTGGGGTGAACGTGATAGCAGACATAGCTGTAATAAATTATCCATTTGTTTGAGTTATTTATGAGGAATTTTCCAGGAATCTTGTAGATAAAGAAGCAAATGTCACCAGGGTACGAATAAGATTAAATGCGATTAAGCATGACCTCTTGTGTTTAGAACTGCCGCATTAAATTCACTTTGCGTAGGTTAGTACTTTAAGTTAAGACTGAAAAATATTTGATAACATTTATATATTTTTCTCTTTTTAGTCATGATCGAACAATATCTTGTATTTTCTATGATCGATTAAAAGGATATAAGGGATATTACGTCAAGCATCTTTTTCATAAATGATAATGAAATAGTATAAAACGTATCAAAAGCATTATAAATAACAGCATGTACAGCATTATATTATTTAGCTATTTTGTTTCCTACTATGTGGAGAGTATATCTGTATTTTAAAGACAGTCTATAGCTACATTAAAAAACGTAAATTTTTGTTGATAAAACCAAGATAATGTAGAAGTGTACCTCTGATCGAAACTGGGACACAACTTTACACCACGTTTTTTGTGTTTAACCCATTGCCTCCCAATTTAAAATGGCATAAATATGTAATTTGTAAAATTATATCAAAAGAAACAATTGTAAAAACATGTTTATTGTAATGGCTAATATAATAATGCGATATTTTTCGCATTCCTATGTTGTTTTGTTTCTTTTTTATAGCTAGTGTAGTCTTTTCAAGCTTTGGCAGATTTTTGTTTATTAGCAGCTGAGGGAATATGTCGTGGAAAATAGCCCCAAGTATTTGCCTGTAGCCTCTTCATCTAGTATTGTAATGTGGCAATATAACAGATTATTTTAACTTATTAAATTTATTTTTTGTACGGTTCTGTTTCTTCCCAATATAGTACACGGCATAAGTGTTGAAGATTGTTATATCTAACAGATAATAAAAGATTTTTCGGTATCCATTTACAAATGTGCGCATGGAAATCGTGCCAAAACTTGATCTTGTTTGACCAGTCCACCCATTCCAAAATGCATTTCGGTTATATTATGTTTTCTACATTTTGGTTATTCTTTTTTTTATATTTTCAATTTTCCTGTATCATCCATCTCTACAGGTATTGCTAACCTAACTACGGTCGGTAAGCAGGTGATTTTGGTAGCTCCTGATTTTTTTTAGTTTTTCCCTAGAAAATCTCTTCTTGGAGTTTTATTATGAGGGTGAGCTCGTTCTAATGTATTTTTCTGCTTTATTCCCTATATTTTTTAGGTTACTTTGGTTTCTTTATATAATTATTTTATAATATCCTGTGCTCACCACTTTGTGAGTGGCCAAAGAAATAAATATTACCATACTTTCACCTAGTTCGGCGAATATTCTTAATCATTTATTAGATCCGAATACGGATATTCCTTCGATGTACGACATCACATTTTTCACTTAGGAAGTTGAACAAATTTATAACATGGCGTCCGGAAGTTCCGTTGAAATTTTAATGGAATAAGCTAGTGAAATTTATCTATCTATTCCTTTTAAAACCCAACCAGCATACATATGAAGATGGAAATATTGGTTTAATTGATGATAACTCTCAGGTTTCTGTGATTTCTTACGTTTTAGACAATGTAGATACCCCATCTAGGACTTTTAATATGAACTGTGACCCCTCAACCCCCATTATGATGGACGAAGGTATTGAAAAACAAAGAAATTTTTTATTATAATACAGATTCTTTACCACCATGTATTTATGCAAACAAAGATGATGAAGGTAAATTAGGTTCGTTACGTGCAACTACCATTGGCATCACAATAAAAAAGCGGATATTGTAGATATTAAATTAATTAGTAGAAAGGACCGTAATAAGGTAGGTGTAGAAATTTATAGCTATACTTCGGGTAATACACTGTTAGATAATGAACTAAAAAATGGAAAGATTTTAAGTTTTATACTGTCAGGGAGTGTTTCGTGATATTGTCTCCCGGAGGACGTGTTATTGCGAAAAATTTACATCACTTTTAAGGGCCGAACCCTTTCCAAACATTAAGATATTTTATGGTTTTGAGGAAAAAGCAATGTAGGGGTCAGGAGAGATGCTTGAAGTGCGGAAGACCTACTACAAATTTCCATAACAAAAACTCGTCCGATTTTCAATTGCAATGTGTTCACTGTCATGGCGTCCATGAGTCTTCTAGTATATCTTGTCCTGAATATGTACATCAAAAAAAAATTAAAGAGATAATGGCATTTGAGATCTTGTCTTTCTCGTAAGCCATAGTTAAGGTTCCGCGTATTAATAACCTGTCTTATAGAGTTTCCGACGAATCTCAGAGTTTCCCGTCACTACGAAGCCGTGAGGAAAATAGAATGGAGCAAATTATTTCATTCCATGAACGCATAATATATGCCGACAGACCTTTGAAACCTTTCAACGTCATAGTAAAAAAAAAGAGTGAAAATAATACTTCTGATCGAAACTTAAAAAAATAATCGTTTATTAAAGTGAAACTCTATAATCCTGTGAAACCTTACAATATAACATAACATAATGAACGCCTTTACAATCCTTCTGACGGTGTAAAGGGATTGTACGGAATAAAAGGAATCAAACCTGTTAATCCTCACAAACTTGACAATATTTTGACTTACTTAATAAAGAAATTTTAAAATCAGATTTAATTTCTTCTCCAGACGGGAATACATGGCAAAACTTTATTAAAATCCTAGGGGAAATTTTTTATAAGACTACAAACTCGTTAATTAATAGTGAGTCAGATGAGGATGTGAACTCCGGTCGCCAAGGAGCTTTCGGGGTCTCTAAATTCAAACTTTATACTTATTCTTAATTTTGACTGTATGATCTAATTTTTGTCTAAGCTAAAATGATTAAAGATATGATGAAAATTGTATTATGGAACCCTAGAGGCATAAAAATTAAAAAAAAAAACACGAGTTGGTGAATATCATAGTCAACTAACGCGGAAATTAATGTATTTGTGAGACATTTCTTAAAAAAAATTTAATTGAATGCTTTCAATTCATGTGAGCTTTTGGTAGTGTTTTTTTGTATGTAGAGTAGAGCGTTAAGATAGATAAGATAAATAATGAAAAATTCTTGCTTTTGGCACTTAAGTCTCCAAAGTTCATTTCTGTCTACACTGGTACCTTTGAGAACTTGCTGTGCATTAGGAGTAAATTGACAGGGAATAATTATCAAGAATGAAAAATATATAGAAACTGTATACGGGGTGGGCGACGACAGTCATAATCCCATAAATAACGTGAACTTGAACTTGATCCCTACAGATTTGTGTTTTGATGATGAAACACAAACATCTCTCCTATCTCGCCACTTTATTGTGAATAAACCACGAGTAGGTCGAGCAATTGTTTTTCCGTATTTGACAATTTTTTCCTTCATTGCCTTTGGCATGTTTTTTTCTATTGCTTCTTACAGATACGTTCAATTTTGGAGGAGAATGCCAATTTTCGAGATAAAAATAATAATTCTAACACATTTTCACTTGCACAAGTATTACCACCCTCTATAACATCTTGTCCGGTATAAATTTTGAAACCTATGCAATATCCTGTAATTGTTTCGCATAGCTTGTAGAATTTTATTACGAATCTTGCCCTCTTGAATGGGTTGAATTGGACGTATGATAGGTGACCGCTGAACTTCATTAGGCTTTCATCAATAGCTACATCTTTATCCTATACATAAACTGTTTTGAAAGTGTTACTGAGTTACATTTCGTACTTTGAAAAGTCTGTCAGGTTTGTCTAAATTTGTATTGTCACCAAAATGAAGAAATCAAAACAAACCTAGAATATGTCATTTATCTTTGGGAGTTTCAATAATTCATCTTCAAAATAAGCTTGTAATTCATCAATTGTAGTATCGGACCATTCATCATCATCTATTTTCTTCTTGTAATTTGTATCATCATATGTTTGTTTTGCGTATTTATTTGTATCTGTGCATATTAAAATCAAATCAAGTACATCTAGTGGTGAAGGACTATTGTCTAATTTTTGATGTATCTCTGTATAAACACCACTTCTACCTTTAAATTTAAATATTTCAGGCTCATTGCCTTTCATCTAACCATTTCCATTCTTCATTTCGCGATGTTTCCTTACGGGTACTTTTAGCGTTACTTAGTCTCGAATTATCGTCGTCAGCCGCGTGGGTCGCTATCGTAACTGTCTTGTTAAAGGATTTACTAATGATGGTTATGTCATAGAGGTATTGAGAAATAGTGTTCTGTGGTTCGTAGGTTTACGGATATCGTGTAGTAAAATTGGGAAGATGATTGGCCTCAGTTAGGAGCCTTGTGGGACGCCAGTTGAAACTGGTTGCCGTCAGCTGTAACGGAGATTTGACGGTCTTGAAGATACAAGATAATGAGTTTGATTATTACAGTAGAGATTTTGATTATACAAATTTTTATTAGTATGCCTTAGTGGGTACCATACTCTATCGAATGCTTGCGTAAGGTCTGTGGTTATCATACCAGTTTTGGTACCTCTCTACGGCTCCTTTCATCAAGTTTCATAGCTGCAATTTTGTGATGTGAACATGGCCAGTGCGACCGCACAACAAAAGGATTTAAGTTACACTGTGGGATACAGAAAAAGTACGAAATACTAAATGTAATAGACTTTCACGGTTAGTGTCTATATGAATGTTGTTTCCGGGTTGAAACCGTGCAAAGGCTCTAGATAAGTTTAACGTTTCCTCCACTGTTGCAAGGGACATTTTCAAGGCGAGTGATGTTACTTCAACGAGTGAAGAAAATGTACTCGCCTTGAAAATGTCCCTTAGAACAGTGAACGAAACGTCGGCACTTGTCAGAGCCTCTACACGGTTTCCACCTGGAAACAACATTCATATAGTACGAAGTACTCTTTTTAAAGTAATTGAAAATAAATTATTAAATTAGGTGTAAATAAACGGATTTGTTACAGTACAGTCCTGTGCGAATAAGTTGGGGCAAGCAAAAGAACGATAAGTCTAAGTCCTGCAATGGACACGCGCAAGTTTAGACTTGCAGCAGTGCGATATCTGCAAGAATAGAATCGTCTGTTGTGTTACTCTGCTATTATTTGCACTTACTCTTTAGCTGGAATTGATATTTCATAGGCTGAGGACGTGATTAAGCAGTTAACAATTTTCATTGGACATCACAATCTATTTAGGCGAAAACACTTCACTTACTGCTAGGCAGATAGCATAAGCAGTTAGGGTTGGGAAATCCAGCGAAGCTGCATAAAGAGACAGGGTCCGTGGACACGTGCCGTAAAGATCGTGGAAGAAAAAGAAAGAAACACCCCTAGAGATGATCGTTTAGTTCGAAGAATTAGTATCAGACCCGAAGAAGACTAGAGACATCCAAAGGGAGGTTGCGTCTTATGGGTATAATATAGATGCTTCCATCGTACGTCGTCGCCTTCTGGAGTGTGGCCGCGCGCTTGACGCCCCTCAAAAAAGCAATTTTTGGCACTAGCTATGAAGCAAAAACATCGAGACTGGATTTTGGAGAATTGGGAAAAGTGATATTTTCCGAAGAAAACCACTTTGAGGTGCATAGTTCACATTTCGTCCTCCGCTCGCCTAGAGAACCTATTCGATCCGGTTACATCCAGTAATCCCCCAAACACCCACCCAAAGTAATGTTTTGGGGAGGTTTCCCAGATTCCAGGCCACAGATGCTTCACTCCATTGAAGGAATGATGGACAGCAAAAAGTACATAGGCGTTCTGGAGGCGAAAATGGTCCCAATACTGCAGTAGCTGTTTCCTAACGGCGAGGGGGTATTTCAACTGGACATTATTAAAGCGCGCATATCTAAGATGGATTGCACGACGAAAACCGAAATGATACAGTGTGGTACCACAACCCTGAACTGAAGGAGATGTGTGGAAATCTAGAGGCATCAATGGTTGAGAGGACGAAAAAAGTAATTAAATCTAAGTGAGGTCATATTTACTATTAACTACACTATTAAACAAATTAATATTTTATTGTTTATGATCTCTGAGGCTCTGCGCAATTCTAATAAAAGTCCTTAAATTTGGCACACGTCTATTGGGAAAATGTTCTCGGTAAAGAAGTTTCCTTCGGCCAAACCGTACATACGATGCATGTCGGTTAATTCTGCAGTAGTGTACTGCCCCATTATTAAATTAAATACTTAATAGAAAACAAACAGTAACTAACTAAATTACAATTCACCGAATAAAACACAAAAACTAAAAGGACAAAATGCAAAAATAAACAGTAAGGCGGAAATAAAATAAGTAATCGTATGTAACCCTGCGTGATTATGAAATTTCCTAATCGATTATTGTAAAATGTGATTTGGATAAGCTACGTCAAATCCACATGTATATTCTGACATGTCTATTAACTGAAGTCGATGGAGGTGCGTTGGAAACCGGCTATGCCCAAACTTCCGTCTCACTATCGTAAAGTAGAAGGTACGCGAAATATTGTAGTCTTTATTCCAATGCTTTGTGTGCACTTTTGGGTAAATAAATGCATATTGTGTCATCCTCTCCGAATATGTGTCCTTCCAATGTTTTTTCTTAGCATAATCGCATGATGCTTCGTTTTATATGAGACAATATATCAGTCATTGGAACTTTGTCGGACCATCTCTCGCCCGTATCGAAATATTGGCCAATTTGTCCACCTCTTCATTCTGTTTTAATTCCCGAATGCCCCTTAATCCAGAATATATCAACTTTCTTATTTTCCATTTCAAGAAGCTGACAATGGATTTCTAATATTAATGGATTGACCTTAAAAACGCTCATAGAGCCTGACATTATAACTATATGTTGTGAGTCAATGTGTTTTCTAAAAATAGATGACAGGTCTTGCAGCTTAAACTTTGTTCAAGGGATCGCAAATGGCACAACCACAACCGAAAGTATTTTTGGATACATCGGTATAAATAATGGTGTCACCTCCGAGTTGCTGAAGAACCTCTAAGATAAATTG
This sequence comes from Sperchopsis tessellata, assembly GCA_033557685.1. NCBI lineage: Eukaryota > Metazoa > Arthropoda > Insecta > Coleoptera > Hydrophilidae > Sperchopsis > Sperchopsis tessellata. The sequence continues at coordinate 9,429 of JAWQRN010000164.1, forward strand.
CTGGTCATGGTTATATTCACCGTTAAATACCGGATATTTTATGCAAAAGGCCTTGATATATTCATGATAACTGATTTCATTTGGAAATAATATATACAGCAATCATGCGCTGTAGTAAATCCATAAGTCTCCATTAAAGGAGATGTTTTTTTTTGCATAATTTTGCCGTCAGATCCTGCACTACTAATCTGTACATTTTATTCAGCACATGAGTTGAGTGAAAAGACCTTTTTCATTACATATTTTGCTGCCTATTAATGACTTCTAATATACAGTGGTGGTACTTGTGCTTCTAAATGCAGGACATCTATAGGTGTAGAGTTCATAGCCCCAATACATCGTCGTCAAGGCCTTATTCTGTACTACACTTACACGCTGTAAATTTGTGTTACTAGAAGAACCGTACAATGTGCAATCATAGTCAATAATCGATCTTACATAGCTATTATATATGTTTCTTGCAATAGAAACCTCAGATCCCCAACCAACTTTCACAACCTTACGTAGTTAATTGACCGATTATTTATATCGTGATATGATGTAATTAATGTGTTGGGACCAATTGAGTTTATTGTCAATTTGTATTTGACATATTTCCGGATAAGTAATTCGAAACTGGCAAGTCTTACATGTCCCTGTGGGATTTTTCTGTCGAGAAAAAATTGTACTACTGACTTATTAGGCGATAGGTCGAAAGCGACTACCTAGTGACACATACATAAGTAGACTCTGATTGAAGATACGGTAGTAGAGAGAACGGGACATAAGCCACAAACTACCGATGCTAATATCATTCTGGCATTGCTGCAGATCCTCACATCACAACTCCGAATGGACCTTAGGACACCTGCACCAATCAGCTTTGATGATATTCTCACTAGAGCTGCAACTCTAGGAAGCTACCCCAAATTTGTCGATACAGTTCTGCCTTAGTTTCTAAAAACAATAGCTTGGATAAACTGCAAGAATCGATCAAATTGCCAAATCAACATCATGTTTGATTTTAGTGTCAGTGGAAGGTATCTTAACTCTGCAATACCTCAGAAATCTGTAAGACTGGGCAACCCACTAAAACCTTACCCATGGGCTTAAGTCACTGTCCCAGTAAATCTCTACATCACTGCGTATACATCATTTCTTGTAGTGAAAGTCCTTCGGAAAGGCATTTTCCTAGGTCTTCTTTGGTTTGTTTCAAATCACGTGGAGAATTCATATACTGAAAATATTAGAGTAAACAAACTGCTTCTGTACTTGGTGGTTATGTATAAGAAGTTTTAATAAACTACGTCCGAGAACCTTTTGTTACTTTTGTGTACGAATGTACGAGGCTAGATAAGTAATTCGTTACTTAAAGTGTTCATTGAATGCAATTTTAGCAGTTCTATATTTAGATATGATAATTAAAATTGAGTTATGTAGTGCTACTAAAGTAACTTTCTCAAACATTGTTGCTTTCCTTTATTTGTTTAAGTGTCACGTTTTGAACTACTCGGGTGCATCAACCTTCCATGCCAAGTTGTTTTTTGTTATTGAAGGAGGCCTTGTAGTTTTACTACTGCAGTGGCAAATGCTCACAATTCCGTCAAAGTTGATTAAGTTTTTCAAATGCAGTCCATGGCGTGCTAGCAGATTGTTGTTTTATAATCTTTTATATATCCCATCATGATTGTGTAATGGGAACCGTTAAAGTTGGAACCAATTTTAATCTACGAATATGATACATAACTATATAAGCTCTATAAATCAATGTGTATTTGATGGTATCATACAATCACAATCTTACTAAAGCCATAAAATACAAACGGTATCTTTGCTAAACATTAAATTCTGCTATTTTTGCACGATTGATTATGTTGTAAAGCTGAGTTTATAAAGAATACTTTATACATTAAGATTGAACAACTTTTTGTTAGTATGTAGTAAATGTGTTTATTTTCAAATTTGATAAGTAATCACATTTCAATGCACCACTATATAGTATATTTTAAATGTAAATATTAAATATATTGCTATGTTTTTACAGGTTCATAAATAACAATTCAACACAGTTAAAGTGTATTTATTTTATTAAAACTGTTTTTATACCGAGTATATTAATCACCCGAATACTTCGCTCTTCTAGTCGAACTCCGTTCCGAATTGCGTGAATCGCACACTCTTGTCGGACTGCAGCCGAGCAGTTTATATAGGCGTGCTGTATTCGTTATTAGCTATTCCAGGCAGCTCCTGACAGATCCACCTTCGGGAGTGTCTAGTCTCTTTGTGTAGCTTCTAGAACGTACTGGAGTCCACTGGTGATGTTCAGTGACGTAGGTGTCACAGTAGTTTCGTAACTTTACCCCTTTCTTAGTTATGTTCATCCCAAACAGAAGCACCTGTAGACTCATGCTTGGAAGGACATTATAGCCCCGAGTATCCTGATGATTGTCCCTCTCAAAAACAAGAAATTTCTGTTGGTCTTTTGTTGAAATTACGCCAGCTTCAAGATAACTGTTGACAGCTTCGTCGTTACAAAGAGGACAGACTTCCTCTTGACGGTGGATTTATGCCGATAGTCACAGGTTTTATCTTATATACATATATAATAATAGTATAAATAACAGTCCACATTGCTCTTGGTTCAAAGTTTTCTCAGTGGTAAGTGGTACAGCAGAGTCTTCACGTATATTTTGAACCACTTTCCAACTCAGTTGATCGAGCCCACATTAAAGTCTTGTAATGACTCATTTCTGGCAACCATGCTGTTGGATAATCACTTACAATGCACGAAGACAGGGCCGCATGTCTCGGCAGATTGAAATTCACTTATTGCCCAGATAATAAATGGATGTCTTGCTTATTCAACTGTAGAACTTGGTGACCGAGTTCGACTTGGCTATGTAGCTATTAAGTCCATGGAATCTCGTGCGGAACTCATTGGCAATAGCTTGGGACATCAGCTGCCACACATTTGTCCAGTGACCATTCCTGACTGGCACCGAACATATCTACTTCTTGCTCTTTTACTACCTTAAAATCCAGCTGATGACCTTTCAGGACCTTCAGGAATGACTCGAACTCATTTTCGTTCTGGACTTTCTCAACCAGGCGATGATCTCCTTCTTCGAAGCTGCCGTATGTATTACCAATTGTAGTGTATGACCTTTGGTTTTCCTCATGGTTGTTTGTTAATTCTGTATATCAGGTCATTTCTGGCGTTGTGTAATATGCAGCCAGACCAGATCAGTTTCCTTTAATCCTCCCGCTTCGACCTGGACCTCGTATCTTTCTTTCATTCTATCACTTGCAATCTGAATGTTGTTTCGAACAAGGTTGTGAATATCGTCCATCTTATTAGGTTGTTCGACATAATTATCACCTGCTTCTTGTCCATCCGGCCGGCTGCTTAAAATGAATCTCATTTGTGTTCCGAAAATCTCTCTAGCTGGAGTGGAGCTGAGTGGTTACATTAACATCTGAGCAGTGCGCTATCAGAAATAGATGGATGTACTGGTACCAATCTCTGATGTCCGGAAAAAGCATTGGATAGGTATCTGCCCAAGGGTCGATTCATTCGCTCCACCGTCCCATCAGACTAAGGATGTAAAGTAGTTGTTTGCGTCTTCCTTATCCCAAGTACTTTGCATGCCTCCTGGAACAACGCTTTAAAGTGGAATCTACTGTAAAACTCCTAACCAACATTTCAGCAACTGTCGAGGCTTTCAGGTTCGGTAATAGGCTCCAACTCATTTACTGAAATAATCTATGGCAACCAGTATGTATTTGTTGGCAGTGTCAGTCTCTGGACTCGCAAGTCTTTGACAATTCTATCGAAAGAGCTTCCTACATTATACTACTTCATCGGAGCCTTCCTTTTTCTTCCTATCTTCACGAGTAATGCATCTACGATACCATATTTTGACATCATTGTGACAGTTGACCCAATAAAATCTCGAGCCTTCTCTATGCTTCCAGTTCAGAATTGGTTGTAGGTCTTGATCTTCTTGTGCTCTTTTTATTTCCTCGTACGTCTATCCTTCTACCTTGACTGTTTTTCGAGAGATTGACAGCATCTCTGTTTTTTTTCTTCTAGACGCTGGCAATGTTTACAAATCGGCATCGGCGTTGTTATGAATCTTACCTCTATTGTGTACGGTAGTAAAGTGATATGTTAGGAGTCATTGTAAGGCAGCATGAACTGTTCTTAAGAGGAATTGCCTTATATACAAGTCCTTATGGAAGTTTTCTATAGCTTTGGTAACGGCCAGAACATCTAGTCTTGTGTCACAGAAGTTCTTCCAGGTTTTGATAGGGTATTGCTGAAGTGACCAATCACTGTTTTTTTACTGTCTTGTATTTTTGAGAATATAGCCTCAATACCGATATTGCTAGTATCAGTGTCCAAAAAGAACTGTTTGACCATTCGAGGATAACTAAAGATTGAAGCCTTGATTAATATTATCTCCAATTCGTTGAACGCCTCCTGGCAATCTCCTCTCCATTCAAATGTTCTTGCTCCTTTCGTTATTTTATGCCAAGGCTTATTTATATTAGCGAACTCTGGGGCAAATATTGGATAGTAAGTACCGAGTTCTAGGATACTTCGTATATGATGTTTATTTCTCGGGGTTGAGTATTACTCTACTGTTGAGATTTCATTGGGATCAGTCGCCACACCTTCGCTGGACACCACACGTCCGAGATATTTTACTTTCTTCTTGAATATGTAGTACTTCGTCCGGCTGAGATTCAAATGGGCAATTCTCAATATCCTAAAAACATCCTCCAAATTCTTCAAATATTCTTTATATGTCCTACCACTTTTGATGACATCGTCAAGATACACCAGAGAGGTCTTTCAAAATAAATCCTGGAGAACCAGATCCATAAGCCGTTTCAAAGTTTGCTGGAACTGCCACAGCTCTGATCCTGTAGCAAACGCTGTCTTGTTTTTCTTGGAGAATCATAATCCGGCCAAGATGTCAAAGGTGTATTCTTTGCAAAGGGTAACAATTCTTCTTCGTTACACCATTCTGTCTCCTACAGTCTACTCAAAATTTGGTAGAACCATTTTTATTGGAGCAACATGTGAAGCCCAAGGACTATTATAAGGTTCTATGACGCCGTGCTACTGCATCTTCTTCAACAATTCTTCGACTTCTTCCCGTTTATCCGAGGGTATTGGATGTTTCGTAATTGCTGTGACACTACCAGTGTTGATCTTGTGACGTAACATATTAGCACGATCGTAGTTTTCCTCTCCAGTGACAAATATATCTTGGGATTGCCTTAGAAGATCTAGGACTTTTTTCTATTGGTGATACATTCTTTAAATTATCGGCAATATTGGTTTTAATTTCTTCACATAATCTTGGACTTGCATTTATATGTTCTACATCTTCTTCACATCAGGCAACTGAGACGACTGCTTCTAAAGTTTAAAAAACTTTTCCTTTATTAAGATTTATAGGAAACCCATTGGTGTTTAAGATACGAATTGGAATTACATCTTGACACCTAACTAGGGCTCTTCCTGCAAGAAGTCCCTTCTTGATTGGATGCGCTGCCCTAGTGCACATCCTCTACTCCAGTTCTTGTTGAAGTAACATAACTCGTCTTGGAAATGTCTAACAGTGGACGAAACGTAGGTACTTTTCAGAGCTTATACACGGTTTCCACGCATAAACACCATTCATGTAGATAATACTGTGGAAATATATTATATTTAACATGAACTCTTTATTAAGTAGCTTAAGCAAATGAAAGTGAATAAAATATCAGAAACTGTAGTTTTAGTGTATTTCTCTGGACAAAACAAAATCAACTTTGGCTGCTAATAAAGATGTGAACTAAATTCATTTCCTTAACTAAAAACGTTTGTGGAATGGCTGGGTACAGATATTAAATATAAAAGTATTTCTTTTACTTAATGGTACAGATCTTAGAGGCGACAGTGCCCACGCGGTTAAATTAATAGATATTATAATGGCATATAAAATGTTGATACATCCGCTCATTTTAAACAGCAAAATCGCTCGCATTGGTATAGGTCCCGCCAAATCTCCGACTTGCCTAAAAGTTTCTGTCTGTAGTTCTCAAAAGTAACAGCGGTAACCACTTCTTTTCAAAAACCAAAAAGCAAACAAGCAATTGAAGCACTCTTCACTGCCGTGCAAATTAATGCCTTCTGCTGATCAATGGTGCTTATCTTTTGAAAATTCTTCTCGTTTATTGCTTTGAACGTGAAGCCATTATTAATAGATAGTACTATACAAATACAGTTGAATATTCTGGGATACTAAAAAGAAAAATAAGGTGGCTCTACGACGTTTGTTGCGCAGTTTTATTAGGTTCGAACTTTTGAACGATCCTGTTATTAAGATTTTCAAAAATGATAGCTGCATTAAGGACTAGTGATGTGTAATAATTACTAATCCGTAAAATGTAGGTCATTTGAAGTATATACGACTCTTAGTAGCACTATTTGGTTAGACATGGCAGAATGTCACTTTTAGGTGATATAAGTCTACGTTAAGTAAATCAACAAAAAGACAGATTGACACCCTAGATACGGCCCATGTCCAAATATTTTTTTTTATCTCAAAGGCTCACCATGAAATTCTTTATTTATTACTGTTAGTTTTTATACAAAGTGAACACAGCATGTGCAAAAAATATTACCTTCATAATGACAGTAGAAATATTCTAAACATCTTATCCCTTGATTGTACCTATTGACATCTGTCATAAATTTATCAAAAACTGACACCCGAAATTTTCTTGTGATTCTCTTAGTTCGTCCCTTAAATCGAACTAAATTTAGCACAAAAATTAACAGCGCTTTATAAAATCGTTCTGAAATTTTAATTGTACATAATGGCATTTCACATTGAAGAACCTGAAAGAAGACAGCACAAACCTGGACGAAGACCTGCAGTCTTCAAATCAAATTCCTTCAACCAAAAAGATGCAAAGTATGAAATATTTTTAAGTCCTCCAAAGGAAGATAAAAACCTTACGGCACTGAGGACTATTAAAGAAATTATAAGTAGACTCGAAAACGAATTTAAAAATCAAACTCACACTCAACCACACCCAACCCAATCATCTATGCCGTCGTATCTACCTCCTCCTAATAATTACTACCATGCACCACCAACATATTATCCTCCTCCGTATTATATAGGAGATTCTCAAAATAGCAGTGTTGCCAATGAACCGTCAAATCATCATAAATCAGAAGGTAAATCTAGGAAAAATGCTCTTAGGAGAATTAAAAAGTTTAATGGCCTCCAAGATATTTCCGAATGCGAAAATATTACCAAGCCAGTTCCCCAACCTGTAATATTACCAATTCCCCCACCAGTTCCATTACCTCATTTTGAACCACCTCAGGAGGCCTTTGTGGAGAGTGCTCCAAAGGAGAGAAGAACTAAGAGACGAGAACGGAATAATAGATCACCTGTAAAATTTTCCGATGCTAATAAAGCAGATGCGGGGGAAACCCAAGCTAATCAGACCTCATGGACAGAAAATGACCAGCGTTTGGTCAAGAGAAATAACTGTTTACCAGACTGTCCAGTGAGTACCAAAGTCAATCCTATGGATTTATTGCCGCCAGGAGCAAAACTCTGTCCAGATTGCTGCGAGGCATTGTGCAGTGGGAAATTTTGGCCTCAGGCAGCATTGAAGCAAACTAAAGAAGGGCAAACAAAAGATGATATTCTTGAAGATGATGAATCTCCATAGTCAAATTCGTTGATTAAGTACTGTTTTTAAACATTTTGTGGTTGTTTGTCAAAATAATTTGTCATTAAGCTATTTTGTGATTTCGTTTTTGGTGGGAGAGTATAATTAATAAATTGTTATTGTTTTTAAAAGTATAGCTTTTTTTGGAAGCTCTGTTGAACCATAAATTGAGTAAATATTAATTAGTGATACTACCAGAGACATATTGTTGTTTGTTCGCTAAATACAGGATAGGTTTGAGTCCGACTCCAAAGACCTGCAACTAGTCAGCTAGTTACCAAGATAAGTGAGATCAAACAGGGCATTTCTTTTGTGGGCATATTTAAATTAAATATTCAAATTGGTATAGATTGATTGGCAAACATGTTTTTTTTTAATGGTACTGGGATCAAAGCCCATAAACCTCTATATTTTATTATATTAATGTCATTTAACAGATTTCTTAAAATTAACGAATTGACTCCAAACCCCTGAGATTTTTCTCCTGGGCGGCGAATTGAACCCGGGCAACCTCGTAGTCGCATAGCGAACGCCCCAAGGCTCTTACGTATACGGCTACCGAGGCGCTCAAACATGGTTTTATAGAGTGAGTAACTATATTATAATAATATTGTTAAATGCCATTTGTAGATAATATTTTATAAGACACACAAGAAGGTACACATTGTTTGTTAAACGTAGTTTCATATATAATACGATATAAAAGTAATTATGGGCACGCTGACGTTAAAATAAGCAGTATTAGTTTTGCGTATGAATGAGGTACCCAATGCCGTAGATAGCCATTTCACAGTCCCACTGATCATCAGTACGTCTAGGTAATTGGACCTACCACAAACACATAGCAAAACCGACTACTATAAAATATATACAACTTGCCATGAAATGTTGCAATAGCAAGCGCCATCCTACCTAGCCGTACTGATGATCAGTGGGACTGTGAAATAGCTATCTACGGCATTGGATACCTCAATCATGTGCAAAACTAATACTTCTTATTTTTACGGCAGTGTGCCCCCGACTACTTTTATATCTTATTATATGTGAACTGGCAAGATTCACTTTAATAGTAAATACCGCATGGGCTAATAAATGCATTCAATTTTATATTTCATTTTTGCTTTACAATCCCCATCTCTAGGCGAAGTTTTCTTGTAATTGTTATATATCCCTAACGCAAGATTTCTTCTCGCCACATTGAGATGGTGCTTGCTATTGCAACATTTCATGGCAAGTTGTATATATTTTATAGTAGTCGGTTTTGCTGTGTGTTTGTGGTAGGTCCAATTACATAGCCGTACTAATGATCAGTGGGACTGTGAAATAGCTATCTACGGCATTGGATACCTCATTAATAGGCAAAACTAATACTGCTTATTTTTACGTCAGTGTGCCCACGATCACTTTTATATCGAACATTTTATACGACATTCTAAAAAGTAATTAAAAAAACAGAAAAAATAAATATAATGCTATAAATTGCAAGAAAAAGTTCTACACGGATTAAAATTCAGATAAGGTGATGTGCATCCATCTCTTCTTCTTTTTAATCCTCAAATATTTATTATTATTAGCTGTATTATTTTCTCTTGCAGAAACAAAGATTAGTGATAAGTTATTAAAAATTACATATATTAATGGCAATGTATACAATGATAATTATTTTCATGTCGCAAGTAATTTTATGTGTTCCATTCAAAAGTAATTATTTTTTCCTTGAATAATAATACCTAATTAAATATAATACGTCTTTATGGACTACCAAAAATTCAGAAGCCTCATGTACCAATTAGACCTTTTGTTAGTTATTCTTGTTCCTTCGCTCATAAATTGGCTATTTTCTTGGACAGATACTTGAAACAGTGCCTCGATTTCCGATTTTCTCATATAATCAAAAATAGTATGGACCTGGTTATCAAGCTTCCTAACACACGACTCAAACCTAATTCTCTTCTTGTTTCTTTCATCATGTCCAATCTTTTCATTTAGGCTCCTGTTTTTGATTGTATTAACATCATTAGTTATAACCTCACGGAGTCAGATATAAGCGATGATGTCGCTCAGGTTGTTCTGGACTTGCTTTCCCTAACTTAAGAACTAAAAACTATTTTGCAGGTCGCCTCGAATAATGGGCTTCTCATTTATGTTATTAGAATGGTTTTCAATCGTAAAATCGACAAAATTTATAAGCAACTTTGCTACCCCGTTCCGTCTTGCACTATGGATAGTTTTATTAGGTGTTGTATATCTTTTGTTGGTAGTTTCTCATATAAGGTGGCCAACGTCTTCGAAGGCGTAACAAGGACTCCAGCCCGGCTAATTGGAGGGGTGTTTACTCTCTTGTTTACTATACTTGTGGAGCTATTTACGTGGGTCAAACTGGTAGATCCTTTCGTACAAGAATTGCTGAAAATACCGTTTGCATAAGGGGGTGCGATCAAACTTTTCTCTGCACATCAATAGCGAGCACCACTCCTTTAATCCAGATACAGGAGTTAGGTATATCCATTTTTATCACAATGGTGGAAAACTTTCCATTTCTGAAAATTTGGAAATTTGTTTATCTTCGAGGGAGGGTTCCGTTGAGAATTTGAATGAACAGATTAACTGCTGCTATTCCCGTTTTTCCGGCAGCATAAATTTGCGTAGGTGGCTCACTTGAAGACGTTTTATTCTGTTTCTTTGACTGACCTTATAAGTCAGATATTTTGTTTTTTTTTTAATTTGTTTGGTCTTTTTCTTTGTCTTTATGACATTTCATTTGTTTGTTTATTTGTTGTACGTTTGTTGTTGTATACATTATATGTTTTTTGTTTTATAGTTTTAACTTGGTATTATTTTATTTATTGATCTGATTTGTTTTGTTCCTTTTGCTTGCAAGTCATATTTTTGAAATTTTTTGTATTTAGTGTTGGTCATTTTTCGTTTTCATGTTGTATTAATTTAGTATGTGTTTATATCTTTGTGTTGTTACATGTAAGTCTGCAGATTTGTTATCTTTGTGTAGTTTGTCTGATGTATATGAATTTGCAGACTCCCCTGCTACACGATTTTAAATAATACCCAGTGAACATTATTAATAAACAAAATTTTTTGTATTTATTTTTACTACATAAAGCAAATTTATTGAAAAAAAAAAATTTATAATGATATTTAGTGTTTGTGTTATTTTTGGCGTTTTTACGCCTCTGACAATTATGAGGCAAAAAATGAATTGAGAAACGGATATTTATTGGGAAATTTAAAAATAGTAAAAAATCATCCGTTATTCATCCAATGCTGGACGAAGTCTTCCCGAAGTTCCTTCCACTCACCACAGTTGTGCTTTCTTCTCATTCATGTGACTCCCAAACAACTTCTGAGTCCCCTGGCCCACCTGCCATGGTTACGTTCATCTCGATATAGGTTCCTTTATTCACTTTTTAATGGTCTTTGAAAGTTCCACATGCTCTATATTCTGCCTTCTTATCATAACTTTTTAGATGCTGCCTTTGTAGGGTCCTGGTAGTATAATAATATAATTTTCACTTTTCACTTCGAATTACAAAACGGTTCAGAACTGTGCAGTCTTATTTGGTGGCTCTTCTATTAAAGAGTATGTAGTCAATCCCGTTCTTGGTGTTGTTAAGGTCTTGCCAAGTCCACTTGCGTGATTTTAAAAAGAAAAGTCTTATTGTCTTTCCACAATTTTTATTGTATATAATAGGCGACCGGTTTCAACCACACATAGGTCATCCTCAGGCTAAAAAATAACCAGGATAACAGAAAAAAAACAAACAAAATTAAAATAATCACCTTAATGACGAGGCTGTGTCATTCAAGTTAACAACTAAGCACGCGGAACAATAGTACCAACCAACAGGTTAGGTTAAGATTTTGGAAAAATATTGTATACAAAGAATTAGTAGAGTTGTATATGAATTATTTGAGATTAAGAAATGGATTGGCCTGATGACTAAGGAAAATCTCAAAGTTTTCAGCAGTATTTAGCTTCTGATCTCTGGGATATAAATGATGTATGAAAGGTTCACGGAAATAGGTTCGTAAGTGCGGGACACGACATGGCTGGCAAAATTAGATTTATCAATCTAACTGGGAATACAATTAAGATGTTATTTGTATCTAACATTAAAGGAGCGTCCGGTCTGACCAATGTAATTGGTTCCACATCCACGAAAAAGGGAATAAACATCTTCTGGTCTACAATGTATATGTTTTTCACTTGTATGTTATTTATGGTATAAATGATACGGAAGCCAATATAATGGTTTGAGAAAAGGTTACTGAGGTATTTATCTATATAATAGGATGTAACTCCGACAAAAGGAATAGCAACGTCGTATTTGGGATCCTGTTCAGAATTGTTGTAACAAATGTAGTGGAAATGCTTCTCAACTTCCTATCAAACAATCTTTTAATGACATGAATAGGACAGTAGTTCGCATATACAATTTGCAAACAGTTCTAAGCTCCAAGAAGAAAACATTTAGATGAAAGGGAAATATAGAACAGCCTCTGGAACATGTCGTCGAACCCGGTCGCCTACTTTCTACAATAAATATTGTGAAAAGACAATATAAATTTCTTTTTAAAATGAGTAACATCCACAACAGTGGGCAAGTTTTCTTAGCAAACATGGTGTTTGCTATATAAAGACTCTTTGATTGTACAAATTTTACAAGTCTGTTGCCTCGTTCATTTCTACTTCAAAAGCTGAAGGTACCTACTATCTGATCTCCTGGTTTTTGTTAACTCCTACTTTTGCATTAGTCTCCTAAGATGATATTAAAATGTGTATTTGTACTCTCATGATGATCTGTCGCTTCTTCATAGAACGCTTCGACCGTCTTGTCTGAATGGCTGCTTGTTGAAGTATTTATTTTCAGAATTTGGAGTTTATACCACCTATAGATCTTTATTTTAAATTTATGCCCTCAAACTTGATTATTCGGTTTTTAAGTCTTTTGTGGCCTATGAAACCATCTCCACTATTTTTCTCATTGTTAGTTCCACGGTATGACAGGTCATTTACGGCCATTTAATGTTTCAATAACTAAGCCCTTTAAAGATTTGGTCAGAAAAGATAAGAAGTGGTTACTGAAGACAACGATTCATTGTCAGCCAATGGAAAAATGAAAAAAGTACATTGCTCCAGAGTTGCGAAATGGTTGTCAACGTCATGGTAAAATATGTACTTTGGAAGGAAATTAAATCTAATGTTGACTATTCTTCCAATTCAGATGATTCAGAATCAGATGCTGTTGATGCAGAAGAAAGTGGAGATGATGATGTTTAAAATTCTTAGTTAAAAATGTTCCGTTTTATTTGTTAAGGACTTACATACACCTGAGACGGGTAAAAATAGGGTTAAGTAGATAGATAAAACTAGTTTTTATAGAGCCGGAATTTAAAAGTTTAATTTTTTGGGGTCATGGCAGACATTGGAATAAAAATATTGTTCAGAACTTATGCTGAAAAAGAAAAACTATGCCAGGTATCAAAAAACGGCTCGATAAGTACTAAATTATAGTGTGAAGCATATCTGTGCAAAACTTGATCCCGATCGGTCCAGTAGTTGCGGAGATATTTCTGGTACCGATTTTGAAATCACTGTTTCGAATAAAACGCGTTTAAAGTTTTGAGTACAGCCGAGTCTACCGGCGCCCCAACCGTTAGTCGTTGCTCACCCGGTCAGTTAAAAAACGTTATAACTTCGTCATTACTGCGAATTTCCTTATGAAATTTTCAAGGTATACACTCAAAGGATAGTACTTTCGAATGAGCACTTTTTTGAAAAATCGATCTTTTTGACCTGTGAAATCGTTAATAAAAAATTAAGGTGTGTTTTAGATTCGATGGCGTCTTAGAATCGAGGAAATACGGTATTTACTACAATCTATCATAAACATATCACTTTCAGATATTTGAATTTAATTTTATTTGGAGACTGGGAAGGGGCAAAAGTTGATGGTATTGACAGCTTAAATTTTAAAGTATTTGGAAAAAGAATGAATCTGATAGTATTACATATGAGGCGTGATAATTTAATTCCTGGAATGCACCTCTAAAAATATAAGTGTGGAATTGTACACAAGTGGCTACTGTTGCCTTCCCTTATGCATTTGTACACACTGAATTAGACGGGTTTCCATATCTGGAAGCAGTCCTGAAACTCATTTTCCGGAATTTTGTTGAGTACCTGTCCTATATTCTGTTGGATATCAGTTATGTTAGAAAATCATAATCCCTTCAGCGCAGCTTTTTATTTTGAAAATAGCCAGAAATCATAGGGATCTCTAAGTCAGGTAAAATAGTCAGGCTGATCGAATTGAGTAATAGTTTTTTTGACCAGAAAGTCGTTCACAGTGAGGTCCTTTTCCTTTGAAAAAAATCTGGAAATCTATTCAGCACCTCCAAGTAGCATTGCTGGTTTATTGTTTATTCCTGTTCAATAAATTATTTTTGGACTATTCCCTTGTGGTCGAATAAACACACCAGCATGGTTTGAATCCATGACATGCGTGCTTTTTTAGGCCGCGGAGAACCCGGTCGTTTACACAGCATACTCTGGCGTTTTGTTTCTGGGTCGTCAACACCAAGTTTCATCACCCGTAATTACTTTTGAAACCAGGCGAAGCCGACGCAGCTTTTGTTCATCCATTAATATCCGAGGTACGTAGAAATCGTTCTCATGCCAAATTCTTCAGTTAAAATTTGCCTGACTGTTTTTCGATTAATCTGCAATTCTTCAGCTATCAATCTCACACGGTATCGCATCTCGAATTGTTATTTTTGGCTGTCCGCTTCTAGGGTGTATCCATTACATTTTCTCTTATGCCACTCAAACGCTCTCGACTTTTTCAAAGCTTCTTCACCATATGCAATTTCAACAGTTCTTACGTTTCAGTAGCGCTTTTTTCGATTTTCACACAAACTTTGATGTTAATAAGCTACTCTAAACTTCGATCGCCAATTTTTACATCAAAAGTACACATGCAGATATCTGTTACCTTCTCAATAGCCGATCGCCAATTTTTACATCAAAAGTACACATGCAGATATCTGTTACCTTCTCAATAGCTAACAACTGACACTATCTACTTGAAATTAACGCTCATATTAGATCAAGCATGTCAAATACGAATACTCACGTGATTTCGATACAATTACGTCACGGGCGTTACACCTCGTATATTACCTTCGGGAAATTTTTATGAATACACTTAATGACATATTGGACTACATTTACGACAATAAGTATAGGCTTGTCTCATTGAGTGATATCCATGTACATTTTGAGAATAATAATGAACAAAGAATTATTGATTTTAGAAATCTTTTGTCTTCGTACAGTATGTGTTAAACACTGTACTATTCTGTAGTTAAAGGAAAACAACTCGTTCAAGGTCTGTGTTGAAAAATTTATTCACAATTATAACACTTTGGTAAGTGCTGTATCAGACTTTCTATACTCTAATGAGATTAACTGTTGTAAGACTATTAAGGTATGTGTACATGCTTGCGGAATTGCGAAATCCGAATTGCCGAACGATTCCTATTGGCTGATGCATTTTTTAAATTTAACGGCGGGAAATATTCGCCCGAATGTTTTATGGTGCCGCAAAAAGATAAATCTGTTTTATCTTTTTGCGAAATTCGTGTCGCCATATTTAATTTTGTTGCCGGTTTCTACTTAAGTTCGGCGATTGTACGGGGTACTAACTGCATTTATAGAATTATAGCTGCAGACACAAATTCTTCGATTACTTTTTAATTTACTTTAAACCTTTTGTTTTGAACACTTTTTTTAATGACGTTTTGAAGGTTAACTGTCATTTTTTATCAACATTTTCCGAACATTTACGGATACATGTGGACGTGCAATAAATTTTTGCGAATCGCAATTCGGGAGCATGAGGACCTATCTTTACTAGGGATTGATTCTATTAGACACCTTAGGTTATTTTTAAGCAATGAGGTATGGCCAGACTTTAACGTATTTTCTGATTTCAATGATGCTTTTTAGATATTTTCAGAATGTTTTTATTTTTTTAACAAGTATTGCCCTTACAAATAATAATAAATATTCAAAGAAAGGATAAAGTGCTAGATTAATCTTGACGTAAGATGATCCTGTGAGAATCTCGGAGTTAAATTATATTGCAGAAAAGGTACCATCATTTCAGGGATTCGTATCTTTAGGTACTCAGTGGGCATAGTGCTCTTGTAAGAACTTTGTTTGAGTTTTACCGTGAGAAAAATAACTGAGTTTATTAATCCTAGTAATTCTGATAACTTATGACGGGTTTTGTTGGCAATGGTGGGCGACGTGATGATCATCATTCAGATACTGCTAATTTAGTTAATAGCGAGCTTGTTAGTGATCCTCAGGAAATTGCCACCGCTCACAAACCTATCTGAGCGTTTTCTGTTTAACCTTGTATGTGTGTACTGGTATTTAGTGAAAACGAGCTAGATGAAATTTTGGATAAAATTCAAAACAATTGTGCTGATTCTAATGGTTTGCCTAATAGAGTATTTGATGAGGTGCTTTCTAATAGTATTGCTCCTTTTATTTATTTTTATAAATAGATATTTTGAGGCAGCAATTTATCCAGATTCTCCTAAAATATCAACTGTTTACGTAATTCATAAAAAGGGTCCCCGCAATATAACGGCTTAGTTCCGCATTCTCAGAGGTTTCTGAGTATGTGCTGTGTTGAACAAGCTACTGGAACACTTCGATCAAAAGGGATATTTCCAAACAGTCTGGTTTTCAAAATGGCGTCTTCACCAGAGCTACATGTTCACACGAATTGCTTCGTTTGTTTTGTGACTTTAGTAGTAGTTGATTATGCAGGGTAAACATATATGGTGTTCGTGGTACTGTTGCTGATGGGTTCCGCTCCTATTTGCTGGATATAACGGGTAACCCAAATTGAACGCTGGATTTAAATTCCGTGCCATTTTTTTTTGCGGTTGGTAACTCTGACACTTTGACAGTTATAATCTATGATTCTTCCGATTAGAAAATATGAAACTCTATACGAAAGAACAGTGCGCTATTATTGTTAAAATGCATTACAAATTCGGTGAAATGGACTCTTAATTTTGTCGAAAAATCATCTTCTGCGATGAGGCGCATTTTCAACTCGACGGTTTCATAAACAAACAAAATTATCGCATTTGGGACACGGAAAATCCTTGCGTGATTCATAAGAAGCAAATGCACCCCGAACGAGTCATTGTATGGTGTGGATTTTGGGCAGGCGGCGTGATACGCCCACTTTTTTGAAGTGAGGCTGGAAATGCGGTAACTGTGAATGGCGATCGTTATCGTAACATAATAACGGAGTTCTTTTGGCACTAACTGGACGGTGTGGACCTTGAACAAATGTAGTACCAGCAAGACGACGCCAGCTGCCATATAACTCGAGCAACAGTTGATTTACTGCGCCAACAATTTCCTGGTCGCGTAATTTCACGGAATGCCGACATCAATTGGTCAGCAATATCATGTGATATAACACCGTGCTTCTTCTTTTTGTTGGTTTATCTGAAATCTAAGGTCTATGACATCAATCTGCAAACGACCTTAAAAACGAAATCCGACGTGTTATCGATGAAATTGATCGGAGATTGTACGAAATTGTTATCGATAATTTTGTGAAAAGAACCAATATTTGTAGTCGAAGCCGAGGTAGCAATATGTCCGACATTTTTTTCATATTTAATTATGTCCGCTGAGGACACTTCGTTTTTTATTGCGTGACCATCTAATGATATTCAGCGAAGAACGGGTGAAGCACTCCCCGAAATTAAGCAAAACAAATTTGGTTCATTTCCACTCCGTGGTAGATGTAATTGCGGTTGATGGTGGTACCAGAATAGAGACTCTGTGTCAAATATACTTGAGGTTCAAGTTTGACCATTGTAACCAAGTGACAAATACCTTGCATTTCACTTGATTTCAGGTAAGAGCTCCAAAGAGTATGATGTAGAGTTTCGTATATAATATCATTTACAGTACAGTATCAGTACAATCAATCTAGGCTTTTATATGATATATATATATATATTAATTAAAAACATCTTGAGGAAGCGCTGAGGCTATATCCCAAAAGAGTTTTTGATGTAATATTGACAGTGTAACCTGTTAATGTTTGTTGTTTATATTATATTGACGTTTTTTTCCTATGGATCCTTAGACAGCCTTTGTTTTATATAAATTTATAAAATGTTCCTTAATTGTGTGCTGATATTTCAAAATGTGCCGCTTTCCAGATATAATTCTATTTTCTGTTTTACATTTCTCGAGATATTCACCTAAAATTCAATACACGTGTACCTTTTAGTAAGATTTAAAAATGATATACAGGGTGATATTTTGGGAGATTATGTATCCTTTTTTCCTCCCAAACTTTTTTTTAGAGATAAAAAATAAAATCCAAAATTATTCGAATGTTGTACTTGAAAACGAAAGCCTTTAGGACGTATGATCATGTGAACTTGAAATCAACCAAGGAATCACATCTTGGAATACGACATGCAATTAAGGAAAACCTGGGATATTTATATGATTTGTTATAATTTGTAAATAGTTACGACCGTGCGTCAAATTAAATAGACTTTTTATGCGTCATTTTACTTTTATTTATGTCCATCGCCTTCTCCACGGAACGTACGTTCTTGAGAATTATACATACACACGCAATGATTATTCAATTGCAACATTGAAACATTGCGATACCTCTCATAATATGCTGCGTAATGATTATTCAATTGCAACATTGAAATATTGCGATATCTCATAATATGCTCCCTCACGATCTCAAAGCATATATACAAGGAATCAAATATGTATTCGTACGTGGTGTAATTACTAACAAGAGCAGTGCTGATGACGTCTTAATGACATAAACACTGCAATTTCGGATCTGTATTTAATTTATTGACTTGACCGGTTTGCTCGATATTTGATTTAATCAAATATTAAAATAATACATATATGCACACGTTTCTTTATAGGCCACAACTTAAGCATTAGTTACTCATCCAAAAACGTCCAGCTGTTACATTTATTGACACTATTGTATGGATATATTTTAAACTTGTCAAAAGATCGTAATGAGTTTACTGATTAATTCTCACATAATGCAAGTTTAAATTCTGACGATTGACTTATGGGAATAAACTCAAAAATTGTGTTTTGTTGATATAGGGGTGAGTTATGCTACTTTAACTGTTAACAAGATTTGACCTAAAGGTGTAATGGTGGACAGGAGAAATGTGTCAAAAGAGATCGAGGTCCATGTGAAAAAGGGTAATTCGAATGTATCTGTGAAAGTCTGCTACTAGCTAACTTAATGCATCTGTGTGCAACTGCACTCAGGACTAGATAGGCGATTAGTCTGAAGTCTAGGGCGTACACTCATCTAGGGGCCCTCAAGTAACAAAATATACAATAATTTTGAAGAAAATTTCTATAAATCTTTCACAAACAATTGTATATTGCAAAACTAATATTGATATTACACATGCTATTTCAGAATCACGAGCAAATTTTGACGAGATTAAAAAACGCATAAAAACTAGCCATAGATAATAGAAAAGGCCCGTATTCGGAAACGAAAACAAATGTTTGATGAAGCAAATATACGAAACGTTTGCATCAAACAAATTTACGCGTCAAATTTTTTTTATATAATAAGCTATTATTTAACAATGGAAATTAAGAAATGTCAATCCGCATGATTTACACAACTCTGTTAAACAAAATCGTCTGATTGCTATGATATTAATGTCATTTGGATCAAAACATTTAAGAGAAATTTCGTTTGGCGATATAATATTTTTTAATTATATGTTTTTTGTTTTTATTAAATTAATTCTATTTTTCAGAAGTATTATATATTATCATATTATGAACAATATTTTGCAAATAAAATTAATCTCCAAGCGGTCCCATTATTATTTAAGCCTAGTGCATGCTGAAACAATTCTAGGCTTGAATGCAGTCGAAAAATTTTACGACGGA
This sequence comes from Sperchopsis tessellata, assembly GCA_033557685.1. Lineage (NCBI taxonomy): Eukaryota > Metazoa > Arthropoda > Insecta > Coleoptera > Hydrophilidae > Sperchopsis > Sperchopsis tessellata. The sequence continues at coordinate 29,194 of JAWQRN010000164.1, forward strand.
TTTATATAATGCAATTTTACTATATACTTATGGGTGGTGTGTAAATAAGTTGTCGTGCGGATTTTAGTTGTTAATAAAAATTTCTTAAATTCTAAAATAGATGTTTTCATTAATTGGTTGAAAAGTGTTAAACTATTTGAAAAACAAAATGTATTTAACATGTGCAGAATAAGCGTGAAAAGTAAACAATGTGAAATATATTACCAGATTTCACTGTTTTCCTCAAGGAAAAGTTCTTCTGTTCATCTTTAGCGGGTTCGTCCTTCTTAGCTGCATTCCCTTTGGCTGGAGAATCACTTCTTGACTTTGACTTTTCCTTTTCATCAATTTCTTCAACATCGCTACCAGCGGGGCTGACCAACGACACCATTGTCTCAATTTCTCCATTAGATAGTGTAATACAACGTTGCAAAATTTTTTTAGTTTTTCCCCTTTCTCCATTTTCATTGTCAGAACCAATATCTTCTACTATTTTATCAGGCTTATCTTTTCGTTTGGCAGTCTTAACTCTACGCTTTGTAGCTAAGAATTTTGGCTTCTGCTCTGGTTTACTTGGCACTGAAGTTGACCGCACTAACGGCGGCCGAAAATTACTCTCTTTTCGTATGGTATCGTGAAAAGCAGAGTTAACACGTTTTTGGAACCCTTCACGTCTTGAAGCAGCAGTGGAAGGTCTTATAATAATGTTATTAATGGGCTTTACATTACTTTCTTGGACGTCTTCTTCTTTATTATCTGAATAGGAAGGTACATCCTTTTTTGCCTCAAGATTAGCAAAATCAGCTCTAATTTGCTGGGCCTTAGTAATTTGATTCAGTTGATTGGAAATCTTATTTTTCTCTTGATCTATTACAGGAACTACAACGATGGTACTATTTCTAGCTGGCGTTTCAGTGGTTCTAGTCGGAGAATATGCAAAGTCATTGCAAACGCTGTTAGCTTTTCTAATCTGCTTTTGGAAAATATTTCTGTAGTTATTTTCATTAACTAAACATTCTGGTTGCAAAGGAACTATAATTTTGGGACTTTGCATTCTTATTACTTCGTTTTGAGGTTCGTTAATTACCAAGCTATCTGCGTCAGTTATTTCATAACCAAAATCATCATCATGTTTCTCTCTAGAGTTTGGGGCCAAAAATATATCCAAATTTTGTTTGCTCTTCTCTCTGTCATTCCAGGCTTGTCTTAATCTTTCTGCCAACTCTTGCCTAGAGTACATTATAGAATCTTTGTCAAGAGAACTCTGCCGGGTTACTTTCGCTGTTGTGGGTCTTCTGATTTCCTTACATTTTTTTGCAATGAGACTCTCGTCTCGTTTGATTAGTTGTTCTTCGAGTGTTTTCTGCATATTTTCTGACCATGCTATTTTAACAGACGGTGGTCGATCTGTAGTTTTTGATCGACTTTTTGCACTGGAAACTCGTTGAGGCTGTTCTAAAGTCGACCAGGCTTTGCTATCCGCTGTATCTTCAGAATGTTGCTTTTTCAAACTTTTTCTTCGTAGTTGTACCGTAGGTGTTTCACATTGTAGTGATAGCTGGCGTATGGTACCAATTTTTCTTGCGCTGGACATTTTCACTTGTTTTATATTTTACACTTTCTTTAATAGTTTGTTTTTCTTTTGGTACTGTGGTATGATAAACATAAATTAAGTACATAAATTATTGATAATTTATTTTCAGAAATTTGTGCGAGGATTTATATGAGAAACAAAATAATATTCAAAAGTTTGTAGAATACTTGGAAAATATAAATATCTTTTCTATTCAGCAGCATTAATTATGCATTTCAGTAACCACTTCTTCACAGTTGTGATGTTCTGTTTATTAATTTAAATTTGTAAATCAATATTTAATAATTCATTTCCCACTGAATAGTTTAATTATTTATAATAAATATTACTCGGTATTTTACATGATAGTATTAATTATCACAAACATGTGGATTAGCCTAAAAAACGACCACGTTAATATCCATCACCTGCTACCTCGAAAGGGAATAATGCTTTATTTCTATGTAAATGTGTATTTTTTTGAAACAATTTTAGATTTTTTAAGACAAAATAATCAAAAGAAATCAGCAGTTTAATGATAATTAATTTCGATATAAAACACAAACATTTTGAATATTATTGAAAAATTGGACGATTGAATTAGTTGAAAATACTATGACCTTATTTTGCAGGTGACATAAGTGAAGTGCCTTTATCTTCTATTTTTTTAATAAATATTTCAGCGACCTGCTACGAGTAAAAAGTAATTTACACACTGAAAACTTGTTCATTGTTCAAATACAACAATAAAATGTTCTAAAAAGTTAATTAAACCTGCAGTACTCTGCCCAACTAATATTTATTACTACCAATTCTATGCCGATTCACCTTAAGAAGAATATATTGTGAATATGGGGTTATTAAGGGGGTGAAATGGAACACAAATTTGAGTAATCAACGGGAGACATATTTAATGATCTGTAAACATGATCAACGCAGCAAAATTAATTTATAGAACAAGCAGAAATAGGAAGGAAACCAATATACAGCAAGACAAACTCGAGAAAGAAAAAGAAGCTTTAAGAAACACGCCGGAAGTCTGACAAATTGTGCAGACAAAAGAAACGGATATTCGAGAATGACCTGGTGTTGGAAATGGAGAGAGATTTTAATAAAAATTAAACCTGGGAAGCATATAAATACTTGAAACATCCTATGCAAGGATATAAGCCACAAAAATTTCTGCAGAAATGAAACAGGGGAGATCATAAGTGACATGAACAAAATAAAGAACGCATGGAGAACTTATTTTGAAAAGTTACTGAATGCAAGGAACGACAATAATGAAGGTCAACGAATATCCATAGAAAGAGAGGAAAATGAAGACGAAGATAGCTCAACACCACAAACATGTATGGAAATTAGAGAAGCAACAAAGGCAATAAAAAATAACAAAACTCTTGGAATTAACGGCACCCCACTGAGATTTTTAATCATGGTGGCATGAAATTGATTAGGAACTACCACCGCCTAACTAAAAATATATATGGAAGGAAGAAAGGGTCCCTGAAGATTGGAATAAAAGTATTATATGCCCCATATACAAAAATGTAGACAATCTCTCCTGCTCGATCGGGGAATTTCATTAATGTGCACATGATATAAAATACTGACATGGATTCTGAGTAAGAGACTTAAATCTGTTTACAGAAAACATTATAGGGGAGTACCAAGCAGAATTTGGACAGGGAGGATGAATCATGAACCAGCTGTCAGTGAAACAAGTACTGAACAAAGCGTGGAAACATGACACTAATATGTATGTTAAGCCTATGATTCAATAAACAGGGAACAACTGTATTAAATCATGCATAAATTGGGAATACCGGCTAAATTGGTAAGACTTATCAAAGCAACGATGACGGATTCCGAAGCCCAAGTACGTATACAGGGTCAACTATCTGACCCTTTTAAAATCAACCAGGGGGGCGAAGCAAGGGGATGGGCTGGCTACCAAGCTATTCAATCTAGCTCTTGATTACGCAATTAGGTTGCCAGTAAGCAGTCAAACATCCTAACAAATAAATCAGTACAGCTAGTAGCATACGCTGATGACATAAACATCATAAGCTGATGACGATAGCGGAGGCAACGTATGTGCCCCTGAAGGAGACCGTACAAATAATACGTCCAAAGATAAACACAGAAACGTCTAAAATGGTGATTCAAGCGAAAAACAAGAACACCAGCTCCTCGTATAATCACAGAAAACAAGATTGAATTTGTAAGTCATTTCTATTACCTGGAAGTGAATCTCTCATGTAACGGGTCTGAAGACTCAGAAATACAAAAGCAACAGTTATCACAAACAAAGTGTACTTTACACTGTCACATGTACTTAAGTCAAGAAACATACATTGGAACATACATACATCGTGTATAGACGATTTTCCGACCAATATTGACTTAAGGATACGAATCTTAGATACTTTCACAAACAAATGAGCCAACATTGGACACCTTCGAAAGAAAAATAATGATGTGGATATTAGGCTCCCTAAATAAGACAATGTTTACAGGGTGACATACAACCACGAAATATGCCAAGAACTAAAGCATCCGCCCCTACCTAAATACGTGAAGATACAGGGACTCCAATGAGTAGGACACGTTATCAGAATGTTGGAAGAAAGAATACCGAGAAGATTACCGAACAACAAAATGTACGGGAAGCGACCTGTAGGAAGGACACCTAATAAGAGTAGCGATGGATAGGGAAAAGTTGAGGCAGAATCTGAGGGAGGCCAAGATTCAGATTTGAGCTGGAGCGCCATAGGAGAGAGAGAGAGAGAGAGAGAGAGAGAGAGAGAGAGATAGAGAGAGAGAGATAGAATCAAGAATAATAGTTTAATTCCATATTGGGTTGGTTAGTTTCTGGACGAAATCTTTATGAAATTTGTTTAAGGATGTTTTACGAAATATGTTTGCAAATGTGTTTTATGATTTAAAAAATAGATTTCCCATTAGAATACGAGGAATGCAATCAAATTCATTAAGGAAAGTTAAAAGTTATTAAGAGATGCCTTTTGTGTCCAAATGAACATTGGTCATTTTTAAGTTTCTTTTCGGTAATAATTGTTAATCCTTTTTAATTATTCTTTCATATTCTTATTGTTAGTGCCAAAGCATATACAAATAAATTGTCTGATAAGCATAGTCTACCTTTATTTTTGATCAATTATTTAGAAAGGATATACATTGTTTTTCTGTGACACCTATAACAATTCTTCTATTCTATTTGAAAAAATAAAATAGATATATAGTTTTAAAAAATGTATTCATTTAAAGTATAAGTATTATGCATATACAGTGTTTTTTTAATTATCTGATCAAAATTTCCGCAAATTAGAATTTTTATACATAAAATTATTCTATTTTTTTGAAATATGAAGACCACTATGAATTTGTGAATGAATCCTAAACTCTTGAGAAAATGGCATGTAAAGCTCCTTTATTTCCAAGCCTAGTCATCATCTACAAGTGATCGCAATTACGGTTGCAGATTTGAAATAGAAGATAGAGGCACTTGATTGCCACATTCAGAAATAAATGTCAGTTATACGATTTGTCTTAAAAGCACGTGGCGTATGACAATTGTAAATTTCCGTGAATATGGGACTAAAGTTGTTATAATCGAAGTTTTTCGCCTTTTCTACAATGAATATTCTATTATATGCTTCTAATATCTGGACTAAACCCATCAGTCATAAAATTACTTCTTTTTCAAACTATTTTACCAGTTATATCATTTGTAACAGCCTGTTTGTAAACTTAGAAAATGTTCAAAACTTATTGGGTAATTTTAAGTACGTAATGGGACAACTGGTATCTGTTGTCGAGACAACTGCCCATCCGGACACCTTGCCACAAAGTGAAAACTAACCTAATTCAAATTTGTATTGCATTATACAGATAAACTAGCTGTCTTTATCTACATTATTTGTTTTACCCACATTTATTTAACTCGCATCTATAAACAATAATTTATTTGTTTCATTACAATTACAGTATAAAACACGTTAAAATGAAAAATTGAAATACTCCTCTAAACTATAGAAGCAGTTTTGTATTAGAAATGACTGAACACTACATTTAAACTGGTTAACAGGCAAAGATCGCCAAACAATTGGAAATGTTTTGTAAATTTTCGTTGACACAATCATAAATGATTTATGCGTTCTAGGTAGTCTGGCTTGAGGAAGGCGTACATTATCCCGAAATCATAACTGCTATACTCGATATCCTGGCATAAATGGAACATTTGTAAATATACTGACCCACGAAAGTCAAAATTATTTTTAATCTTTAAAAATACGTCGACCACTATTCCTTTTTGTTCACCTCAAAATAACTCTGATTGCTCTTTCCTGTGATTTGAAAATTAAATATGCATACCACACTATGAAAATTGGCATAATAAGCAACAATGCAGTATTCTTCTGATAAACAGTGAGGTAACTGCCTCAATAAAAATGTTACTACCGACAGCTTTCTCAGAACATACATAATCTGATCGTTCCAAGTCAAGCAGGTGTCTAACTTGAAAATTAACAATCTCGCTGTGTTTTTCACTGTGCTTTTATTTCTAGACATGGAGAAAACTGAACCAATCTGAACCACTCACCAGCCAAGACCATAACATCTCGCGCCTTCAGATGAAGATTTAGTAGTGTCATCTGCATACATTACTGTGGTGACTTTTGTGTAAGATATAAACAAAACTGGACCAAGAATGGATCCTTGAGGAACTCCATATCTTATTAACTTCCAATTGGATGTTTTCCATTTACACAAACACACTGGTATCTATTAGATAAATATATA
>JAWQRN010000165.1:0-35524 GCA_033557685.1 Sperchopsis tessellata
TTAAAATTTATATATATATATATATATATATATATATATATATATATATATATATATTAGAAAAGTAAATAGATTCTACGAAATTATTCACGAAGTATTCTTTAGTGAAAATTTACCTTAATGGAAATTTTTATAAAATGAAAGTAGTTTCGTTTCAACAGTTTATTTGCAATCAAGCTTAATGTTCCTAACTAATAAAGTATATGGGTAATATTATTCTTAATAACACAAAAACAGCCGAACGAGTACAAAAATCATGAAATCAGAAATACATTGATACATTGCTGTGGAGTGGAGTATTTATTTTTTAATTACATGCAAAACAAGCTAGTCGGAAAACCTACGATTTAAACACAAAGGCACTGCGACTTAAATATTTTGTTGACATCAATTTATATTCCATGCAAGCATTGTTCTTCCCGTTATCTCCAAAGAAATATCTCCATCCATCGTTCGAGCTAACGCAAATACATGCATGATGTTACGGTTTCGATTAGAATACCCTCGATATACACAATGGCTGGTATAGCTAGCTCATTGAGCATTATTTTCGAGTTACTATTATTTATCCTCAGGCCTACATTTCTACTTTCGGAATTTAGATCAACCATTTGTTCTTAAAGCTCTTGGATAATGTGTGCAAATGTCTCGATATCATTTGTAAATCTCAAATGGTTAAGATATTATCCATTCATTCGTATACCCTTGTGTGTGTATACCCTAATATAGTTCCCGGAAGATATACTTTAGATCTGCACTGAACAACTTCGGCAAAATGGTGTCTCCTTGTCTAACACACCTTTAAATTTCAAACGTTCTCGTTCTGTAATGTAATTTAACATTTAATGTGACTTTTTTATAGATGTTCTGAATCAACTGGATATTGGCAGAGGGAATGCCATTTTTTGACGAAAGTGTTTGTAACTGAAGATCGAATCAAATTCTTTTTTGTGGTCTACGAAAACACGACGCACATATAAATGTGGTAAAAATTTTGCAATTAAGAAATTACTATTATAAACGAGTTCAAGCATTAAATTTAAAGTATTATTTATACATACAACTCAAAGAAAAAAATATTTTTTGTTATAATTAGAAACCGATTTTTCAGGACTTTCGAGAATCTTGGCCAAGAGTATCGGTCTTTAAAAGCAAAATTATGTCTTGTTTTGAAATTTCAAATTAAGAAATATGTTACTTTTATCTTGAAAATTCGAGACAAGACAAGACAAGATCTTGAAAGTAATGGTCTTACCGCGTTAATTAATGATGTATATCGACGGTTAATAATCTTCCTATATATCCAACACATCATAATATGCAGTCTTTAAAAAAGCACATATCATGCTTCTTAAGTTTAGGAAAGCATGATTTATTTTAAATCTACCACTTAGGTTACCTCATTCAGGACTGCTTTGGGCAAAATACTTTCACCTCTGCCAATTCATAATTCAACTGATTTTCATCTGGTTGAGGCTAATGCTGCTGCCTCTATGGCATAATGATCAAGTACAAGCAGATAGGATATAGATTTAAAGCTAAAGTGGACGTTGTAAGGAATATATCCATAATACTCACAACACTGGATGTATTATAGCTTAGAAATATACGTATTAAATTGGATTATTTGTTCACTATAATGTAGCTGCATAAGAATGCATAGGCAATGTTATTTAAGATTAAACATCACGACCAACAAACAAACCTTCATACTTTACTAAAATATAATGCTGGCTTCCTCTTTTTTCTTAGAAACATCAAAATACTTAACCTTCCAAAGAAAAAATGAGAGCATGTTTTAATTTTATTAAAATTATATTAGAATATTCCCTCCTTTTCATGAGTAAAACTAGTTGTGACTTTATCATATCGACAGACCATTTCAGTTCTAGTATGTAAGTCCGATTGGCTTATTGAATGTGTACTTCATGTCTGTAAACACCTTAACTCCCAACATATTTATGTGTAGATGGTCTAAAGTAACAGATAGTTAAAGCTGTAAAAAGTGATTATGCAGCTTGGTAATCACATTCCTACGCATATCTTACTCACTACTTAGAGGCAATGTGAAAGCACTTGCAAAGTACACTTACGTCGGAATAGACTTACTGTGGAGAGAAGGGATCCACGTTTCCGAAGAAAAATAACAAAAGCCAATAAGGTTTTGGGGTAATATTGGGAACATATGGGTGATCGCCAAGGAATACGTGTCTGGTCACACTGAACACGAGCACCTCACGCGATCTCTCTGATGGATTCATAGGTATAAAATACATACGACGGGGGTGTAATCGAAATTTAAACCGTAAACACGTAATTATCCTCCCGGGTGACTCTTTGGATTTATTTAATATTCTTTATTCTACAATAGAATATATTTCATAAAGTATTTCTTAAATAATTTACATAAAAGTTCTACTTCATTTTAGTTTTATTATTCCGATATTACATCATCTTATTTTTGGATATTTCGACATTTACTTGCTATACTTCCACGGTAAATGTTCTTTTATTGTACCGTTACATATATTTTATTATTTTTACTTCAAAACGGATAACAAAGCAGTGTTTGGTTTTGTGGGTAGACGTGGGAATATTGAAAGATATGACACTCACGTCGAACTGAAGGCACTACTAGATAATCTGATGTTCATGTTTGGTCCTAAATAAGGTCCACACAAAACAGAATTTATGTTGTCCACAGAGGTGACCGAGATGTGTATATAGCTTGGCGTCATCTCGTTGGTAATTTTGAGCCAGGCTTAGCAGACATATCTTTCTTGTATTTTATTGTAAACCTTCTGATATTTTTTCCTGCAAAACCTCCTCAATGAGGATCACACGCAGCATTTTCATTTCCATTTTGTTGGTTTTTGAATAACTGCCGGGTTAACAAAGCGGTACAATTAAGCATGCTCATCACAGTAAATACCTTACAATACAAGCACTTCCTTCTAATTGTCAAAACTCTATTGTTTTTTGTATATAGAGGAGGACCGGGGAATGGCGGTGCCTATGCAGAAAGTGAAATATAATCGAACGTTATTATTTTGCTCAAATTTGGATATCAATAAAATATCCCAAATGAAATCTCTTTTCATTATCCTAAACCACAATCAGTATTTACGTAACATTTCTAGAGATATTATGAAATTTTTAAGAAATTTAAATGACCGACTTTTTTCCGCCTCGCGGGTAATGGCGATCTGTATATAGAGTAATATCGGTCAAAATGGGATAGTGGTAGTTAATTTGATAGGTGCGATCTTAGTTACAAGTTACAATCTAACTAAAAGATTTAACTGAATATATATAGCAAATTAACCAAGTATTCATATGGCAAATATGATTTATTTGATAAATGCATACTGTGGTACGTACCTTTCATAAATTTCTGCAGAAACAATTGATTTCTGTTACACAAAATCAACTTCGCGTCACACACGGCGAACGGGGCGAAACAAGATGGGTACTTCGCTCTCACTAGTGTTAATCGCTCCTCGTATATGGAAGGAATAGTTAGAATTAGTGTGGTGTACATACTTTCGGAGACAGTATGGTGACCAGCACTACCCGGTGACCACCATTCCCCCATCCTCACTTACATATTTTTATCCTTTTATTTACCAATAACTTTGTTTTGTATTTATGTATCGTTTTGATGAATTAGCATTATTCTGATTCAAATGACGTCTTATTTTTTTAACTTGTCTTTTTCTATTAAATTCCGTCGCTTCGCTACTCCACGTAGGTACTTGAGAGTTATTACATACAATTTATCTGTATGGGTCCTTCTATATTTTCACTAGACAAACACGCCATTTTTGCTTACCGCCTGTAGCAAAGTTTATTTTTATTAAGATGTACTACACCTACGGTTAATTTCAGGTCTAGATATTTTTTGCAGTAAGTTTAGTCGCATGCATCACTAATAAAATTTCACTTATATTCTCACTTCTTTATACTTATATATACATTATTATTATCTAAATATTACCGATGGCGTCAAAGTGTTCTCAAAAACGTAGTTTGGAGACCACTGTCACAGGCCAATGTTCTACCAAGTGGATTTTATGCGAACGCCTGTCGTAACTCAGTCGGATGATAAACATGTTACAATTTGGCCTCTGCTCACGGAACTCGATTTGAGTTTCCGCCAAATAAAATGGAATTAAATTTCTTATATGATTTACACTTCTCGTGACCTGATTTCCCATGACAGACAGTATAAATTCACCCACGACTTTGCGTTTATTGTTTCTTTCTTTTTAAAAAGTGTCATCGGAGCTTCCTAGCTCTCGCTAAGATCTAGAAGTTGCTCCGAGATCAAATGCACTACTCCATTCCGGGCTTATGAGATTCCCTTCGGGGAAGTGGTTCCTTTTAATTTACTGCTATTTTGTTTTTATTGTGTTCATAACGTTTGAGATGCTTTTTATGGCACTAGAGTGTAATATAATGGAAAGAAGTACAACTGAAGCTGCGATTCAGCAATATATCATAATGATTTCATTAAAAGCTTTAGAAGTAAAGTGTGGGCTTATTGAACTGGTAAACAAGAACATTCTTCAACATATTACTTTTGTTTCAATATTAACCGAAATAAACATTCTAATTCTAAAACATCTATGCTTTTATAAATGAATGATAGAATAGTCTAGTGATTCTCAAATGGCGAAGGCCCCAAATTCCATTCTATTAACTAATTCCCCTGCAGTACATAAAATATACTGAAGAAAATATCTACATAAATCAAGACAAAGAACTGAATTTCAGAGTGCAAACTAAAAAATTTGAATTAAATTGTGGATGTATCGTAAATTGGATATCATTATTTATACCATGCCCAAACACTCGTTGTTGACAGAGTCATTAAATCCCTGAAGATGAGATAAATAAATTATTTTTCCGTACAAAACCTTAAAGCATTACATTATGACCACCCAACTCAGGACAAACAAGGATGGGAAGGGAAAGGATGGAATGAAACCTTTTCAGCTTTATTACCAAACGGCATAGCCGCGCATCAGGCGGCAAACGATTCCATTAATTGATTGTCATAAGAGATTTCCCAAAAAATCGGTCTTCTATATGGCAACCATCAAGTTGAAGTATTGGGGGCAATTTTATTTTAGTATACAGGTATCCATCGTAAAACACGGATCTTAGAAAATATATAACACGAAACCGTGTTATGCGGGACCAAAAATCAATGTAAAATTGAGGGTTACTTTCCAAAACTTCAAATTTGGCACATTTGTGACATGGAAACTGTGACAGTTTTAATATTATGACTTTTCGTCAAAAATACGCACGCGCAAAATCCCCATTGATACAACTACATATAAGAAACGTAAATTTATTCTAAATAATATTAACTAAACATAAATAATATCTCACAATAATCACAGTTTTAAATAAAAAACAAATTCTTAAAATAATACGAAAATATTCTTCCTTTTCACTGTTATTCGAATGAGGCCGTTTCCTTTGTTGATGTTTTAAAAAGTCAATTATCTTACTATGTTTGGCCTCACTTGATGATTCTTTGTAAAGTTCGTGGTAGGGAGCTTAACAATTTTGAAGATCCCTTTTGTACGCCTTTCCGCCGAAGGAATCATGTTCAAAAAATAATTTTCCAATTGTTCGGCCAAGTTTATCTCTTCCATAATACTTTTTAATATAAATTTCCAAATTTTCCTCTTCGCTACTACGTCTGAATTAATTTTGTCTCCAATTGCCATTTGAACTAAATCTGCTTCATCGACCTCTTTCTCTACCAGAAGTTCTTAAATGTCTTCAGCACTCATGTCATCGAAAACTTCACCTCCTATCGATCTAGCAGGTTCAACTATCTCGCCTACTCTGAATTCTACTGAATCAACCATACTTCCTGCATGAACTGACTCTGGCTATATATTTTCAAAACGCATTTTATGTTGACGACTTTACTTCTTTGAGCGATAAAACTAAAATTTTGATACAGTCCATAATTGAAAATAATTTCGATATTTTCATCACTTCAATAGATTTTTTCTAAAATCCATTGTAACGATTTTCCCATGTAGTTAGATTTAAAAGTAAATATAATTCGTTGGTGCAATGGTTGGATTAAAGAAGTTATATTGGGTGGTAATAAAACTTTGAATTCTAGATTCTTCTGCTTTAAATAATTTTCCACGGCTGGCACAAAACAATCGGCACCCAAGTTTCTATATTTGCTTTCCAAAATACTGGCAACGAATTTTTATCTATACCATTCATGCGAGGATTAGCAGATCTGTAAACTAGCATGGGTTTTATCATATAATCTCCGGATGCGTTACTGCACATAAGTAACATTACACGATCTATCGACACCTTAAAACCGGATGCAGTTTTCTTTTTTTTTAAGTATATGTTCTGTTATGAATTTTTATTCTACCAAAGACCTGTCTCATCGACATTGAATATTTGATGAGGTGAATATCCGTGTTCTTCAATAATTTGTTTTTGTTCCTCTGGATAGTTTATTGCAGCTTCATTATCAACTGATGCACTCTTTCGTTGAAGTTTTATGTAATGAGAATCGGTGTTTAAAACTTTCGAACCAATCATTACTGGCAACAAAGTCAGGGTTAACAGATGATTCTCCAGGTTCTTTTAAATGGTTATAAATTTTGAGAGCCTTTTGTTTGATTACATTATGGTCTAATGGAATCCGTTCAGTGGTACTATCACCTATCCAGATGTTTAATATAATTATTGGAGCTCGGGGACGAGCTGTCCCATTCGCGAAGTCCTAATTGTCTGCTCATTTTTCTGGATGGCTAGTATAGTTGCCTCATTTAACTGTTAATATTTGTTTAAGTTGATCCAAAATTGGAATCCTCGATTTCAAAAAATAAAATGTATTTTGTGTGGTGCAGGTTTACTTTTATTAGACATACTAATTTAGGGCTAGAACTTTTGAGTCAATATCGATACCGTGTTATATGAATATGCACCGTGCTATAAGAATGTTGCAAAAGTACCCTGCTGTATGAGGGCTGGGTGCAATTCTCAAATCGTGTTATAACGAAATCGCCGTGTTGTACGAGGGATATCTGTATTGTACACCGCAACTGCAACTCGGAGTTACTGTTTATTAGCAATGGTGAGGCAGAACAACCTATCTCGAAAGGAATTTGCACAATAATATCGTCTTAACCCAAAAAGAAAATGGAATGCACATATTCTGCAAACTTTGCTGTTCCCACATTCTAACATTTGAACTCTTAGTGCGTTCGTTAATTTTACTTTCGCCTTAGACAGCAGTAAATATTTTGTAATAATATACATTTTTTTAATATTCACGAGCTTGCTAAGCAGCTGATGTCCAGATCTCTAGGGTATTCTGTGTATTCCGAATTAGTCGTACTAACTAGTACGGTCCCCATAGGTTCCACCCCAGTTATTTATAAATCTCATAATGTCCTCAAGTTGGTAAACCCTAGGATCTTAAATTACAGCCATGTGAGAGCAAGGCACTGACACAGAAAGTTTCCACCGACACCTCCTCCTCACGTATCCTTGAGATTAGGCCCTGGATCACCCCCATCATATGTAACTGTCTCCTTACTAAGTAACTTGTTAGCAAGCTGACTATTGTATACACACCAGTCCTGATCTTGTCTTCAACTCTGTAACTTCGATCAGTGCGTTCTATGAAAAACCCTAATCTTGTCCTTTTGACTTTTTTGAATACACATAGCATAGGTTCTGATTGATGGAAAGTGCTGCCAAGGTCCACCTTGGTAACATGTGCTCTTTTCCTTTACCTCGATACCCTTCATGGCGTGGCACTCAAACAAACCTGAATCTGTACTTGCGAGCTTGTCTACTGAGAATGTAAACTACCACCTCCAGCACAGGAGGTATCTACTTCATCAGCTAACTCATTTCCTGCATAATACAGATACTTCAGCTTGTTACAAACCCTTGCACGCCATGCTTGCAGAAATATGCTGCTATTACACTATTTTGCACTAATGAGAATTAATACTAAGATCATGCTATTTAAACTGTATTCCCTTACCATACATTTATCTGGTACTATTTGTTCTGGCGCCATAGGTACAAAACGAATATTAGTAAATGTAAGGTATAAAGCCTCTACGGGAAATATCGCCAACATGATGTTTCCATAACATAGTATCTTCCATTATAATTAAAAAATTTCATAAATTCTTCACATACGATACTACAGAATGACAAGTTACAGCACAATTTAGTTTTGTTTTTGTGTTGCCTTTGTATAGGGATAGCCAATATATAATCATTTCATATCTGCATGGTCACTCAACTGGGGTAAATGAAGGACAGCAGACAAATAAGTCGGTAATAAAAAGTGAAAAACAACCATCAGGCACACCACAATTTCCCTCATGCCACTAAGCTTGGTCTTAACGAACACTCCACTTCTGTAATTAACCAAGAGTCCTTTGGAAGTTCGACCGATAACTACCCAGACGATTCCATCAGGACCGGGCTCAGTGGCAAAGAGGGTTCTATGAGAAGAACAAGATTGTAAATGAAGAGACCGGGAGAAAGCTTAGTCCATTTCGAGTTATGTTGAAGTGAATTCTATCTCAGAAGGGTTGAATAGCTTTTAGTCCAACACTGAGGAGGTAAATGTTTTAGATGGCTTAACAGGCCATGTCTCAAGGTTTTTAATATATCGACTGGGTTCTTGTCACCATAGAGGGTGGTTCTTAAGAAGAGAAGGAAGTACCCCAAGTGAACCACTGTTGGCTTGAATTTTTATTTGAAAGCAATTGAAAGCTCAGCAGTCATCTTGCATATCAGGAGGATCTGACTCGAAAAGAAGTGGAACAATGCATCTTCCTATTTAATCTCTTACATGAGTTCCATGAAAATAAGCTTCTGATTCCACACCATCATTATGTATATGAGCAAAGGAACAAATCCTCAATTTTCTGAGCTGACCAAGAGTGTCCTGATCTTAGAGGTCGGAGTTTGCAGGATTTTCCCCATGATTACATATCCCAATATAGTGGACATAGCTGCTAGTTCGCTGTGTATAGTAGTGAGAGGAATTGATTGGAAGATTTAAAGCTCACCACCGAGAAAGCAATCTAAAGGTGATGATTTACATAATGTGAGATCTGTTAAAGGTAGTGAGCTGAACTTTTGTATCATTTGACTTGAGAATGGCACCATAGCAAGATCTGCTGATAAATATGTGGAAGAACAATGGCTTCCGTCTCCACTGAAGGGGGAGAGCTATGATTTGATGAAATCGTGCAAAAGACCCTTAGAATAGAAGTTTTCCATAGAACAGAGATGGTTTTTGTGATTATAGACAAATTGGAGCCAAGGTCAAATGTATTTGTATGAGAGTTGCTTGCTCAGAATTTGAAAATGTTGAAATTTGCCCTAAGTGAAGGAGCGTGATATGTTTACTAACGTAATTTGGAGGTGCATTCCTTGGTAGAATGAGAGTTTGAATTTGAGAAATTTTGATAGTTTATGGTGCTTGAATGTTTTACATGTATAAATTCTATGAGCTTCTTTGCAAACAATATAAGAAGTTGTTTTTAAAATTGTTGTTCAACCTCTTGTTAACAAGGATGTTTTTGTAGGTCCTATTTTAGGAAAAACTTTTTAATTAGCAGATGATCTAGAACCTGTATGTGAACTTATACTGATGAATAAATTTCCATATATGTTATATTGTTTCCTAACAAACTCAAAATGTTGGGATACTATAATTTGCAGCTAGTTCGGATACGAAACAAAGTCAACTGCCTAATATTTGTAGTGTGATGGTCAAAAGAAGAAAGTCAGCTTCATTTGGACTACAAACATTAAAAATCCTTTCTGTTTTCACTACTAATGAGTCCTAAACACTTACTGATGACAAGAAGAGTCAAAACTAGAGTTTGCCCATTGCGTCGTGTATAAAATCTATTTGAACTGTAGTGATATTATATCCTCAGCAGTAGCCAGACTAAAAAGAATTGTACATGCTATGCTTTCACCCAGGATCACGCCTCCGAGAGACCAAATATAATGTATCATTTCTTGTAAAATTAGTACCAGTTGATTCATACCTAAAAATTCTCTTATATGTTCAAAAATTATAAAAAAAGGCTGTAACTCTTAGAAGAATCACTAATAGGTCACAACGGTAATACATACTCATCCAACCAATTCGGTCAGGCTAAAATATCTTCATAATTAAAAACATTTTTCTTCTGATTTAAAATATCCTCTGTTGCTTTTCTATAAACAAATATCTCTGTCTGATGTGCAGGATTCGGAGAGATTTGTCAGGTTTGTAAGAGTCTGGAAGATTAGATGTTTGGTACTGTAGGTGATACCTCTAAGCTTAAATAGACAAAATTAAACTAGCGGAAACACAAGCATAAAATAATGGGAGTTACCATATCTAAATGACTATTAATCTGTGATTAGCTTTAGTTTATTATCAGCAAGGACTTATTATTTTTAGGTTTTATCAGTTTTTATGTAGCCTCTAACTATATTTTTAATGTTACAGTCGACATCGAAATCACAGAAGTACCAGCGGAGGCAATATCGAATGGAAATGCCATAGCAAATGGTGAACAGCATCAGCAGCCCCCAACACCCCGATCTATACTACTCCTCAACAGTCTTTTAACTTTCGCTCTTTCGTTTCTATTCTTCTAAACTTTATAGGTGATAAATACATTTGATAATTGTTGATATACGTTGCAAAGTGTAGATGTAATATTGTAAAAAGCTACTTATGCTTATTTACTTAAAAAAAAAAATCGGATATCGTAGCCCAACTGTACCATTAGAAGCTTTCTTAGTTAAGTATTTTGGTATCATGTTTGCTATTATCTTTAATAGCTGTTCCAACATTTATAATTTTGTTTCATTCATTTTTATTAAGAAAAGAAATATACTGATAAATTTTTGACAGAATATTTTATCTTTTACTTTAACTTCATTAAATCCTCTATCTTTTGATATATATTTAATTAAATTTTCTTCTTATAGTACAGAAAGGGCGAAAACATAATTGGATAAGTTTTTCGTTGATTTCAATTTTTCTAAAAGTCATTTTTTAGAAAAACGGTGCTGTATATAGTTTCTCTCGTTACATAAAAAAGTATTTTGCTATTAAAATATAGAAGTTTAAAATAGGTATAAGATTTTTTAAGCTTTTATTGCGGGATATTGGAGTTTGTATCTCACCACGGCCTGATGTTATGTAAATTAAAAACTGAATGAAACTGAGTTGTGTATATGGTTCCTTTAATTTATGGACTCTAAATCCAATCATTTACACCTTACCCTAAGTATATATATATTGTTTATTTGACGTTGGCTTTTTCTGCACCTGATAATTTTTCTGAATCCAATGTTCTAACTAGAATCACAAAAACCAAACTGCTTTGGGGGTTCAGACCCTGGACACCTCGCAGGCTAGTATGCAGTAAATTACACTATATATATCCTTATATTTTAGCTTCTCACCGCACATTTTCCTAGACAGATGTGGTCATCTCATCGACCTCCCAATGGTTGACTTCTTCCACCTTTAAAATTACAAAAATGTTTTGTATTCCTAACAATAATTAAATCAGCACTAGCAAAATATTTTAATAATGATATTTCTCTCTAGTTGACATTTGTACTCCTCTGTACAATATAGTGCAAGTTAATATCATATCCCATCAGCTCTACTAGGTATTCAATTTTGCAGTTCATGATTTCATTGAAAGAAGGTCTTACCATAGCATCATAAAAGATATATGCAGGCTGTGATAGCCTTCCTTTCTCCTCTCCCATATGGGAATTGGATCTGGACCGCTACTGAGACTCTAAAGCAGAAGTAAGAAACTATAATTAAGTATTCCAGTATTGTTCTAGCCTCTCATCTTACCCTTGTTAAGCCATTGTTCTTGAATTATGGCTATAAGTGACCTCTACCACACACTGCATCACTACTCTGAGTAAGCTTTCCAAAGTGTTTTTATAGTTAGGTCAAGGGTCTTAATTGGGCCTGTTGGTGATATTTTAATGCCTAGAGGAGTCTAACCCTATTAAACAGGCAGTTTTCAAACTTCCATCTACCTAATATTTTATGTCTAAATATACAGAGCTTGATACCAAGCAGCCAAAGAGCCATATGTTGGAAATCTAGCTTTTCAGCTTCTTCGTCTCACAGAGATTCTTCCTAAAATACATTTAAATCATCTAAGGTACATCCATGGAATCATAACTCCTTGAAGGCACAACTAATGCCAAACCTTTGGGTGTATCTAGTCTTGAAGATAGAACTAAGCCACACCATCAGATATAACTGTCGCCACTTCGTCTCTGCTTCTTCATTTCACAGAGATTAATTCTACGATGCATTTGAATGATGTAAGTTTATTTTTGGAATCATCACCCCTTGCAGCCATAAATAATGCCTCATCTTTGGATGTATCTTGTCCTGAAGGCATTCAAAAAGCTATGCCATTTGAATTAATTGTCTTAAAAGGCACAACAAATGCCAGGATTGCTCCTAGATAGACACTCAATCCTATAATTGAAATTCTCGCTCTTCAAATCTGTTTCCACAAGTAGTTTGGGAAAGTCCAGTCCTTGTAGAATCCTACTTATGGAGGAAAGGTTAAATTACAATAGGAGATCAACAGGTACCCTAAGGGCAACATTCACAGAGTTTTCAGAGCCATACCTCATGTTTAGTTCTAACCTGGAGCACCTTAAGAAAGGTGTAACTCTTCACCAAGTAGGAAGATTATGAATCAGACTATTCAAACTTGACCATAGACATTTTACTATTCGGTGTTAGTGACATGTTCTTTGAACTATATATGAATCTTGTATATCCACAGCAGATTCCAGATGGTAAGATACATCTGAGAAAACATTATTTTGTAACAGTGCTAACTTCTCTGATGGTAGATACTTTTAAAGCATTTTTTATAAAAAACTTTATTTAATTCTTTTTGTCTAATTGAAAATATAGATATTTTTGGTGTGTCCCTTTTTTACTTTATAATGGATATTGGCAATAAATTGCTCACATAAATGAGAGGAACCATAACATAAATAAAAGGTCGAAATGTACTTCAATTACTAAAATTCAAGAATATAATTCGATACTACAATATCTGTTTCTTTTCTTATATGACCTTGCTCATAATAACTGTAATATACTTATATAAAATATATTTAAAATGATGGCAAAATAAGAAGTAATTTATTTTGCAAAAAGTATATTGTTAGACGTACCAAAATGTCGATGAATGGTGCAGACTATTATTTTTATATTTATTGAAAACGGTGATAGATTTGATTCAAATAGAAGTATTTTGATCTACATTATTTATGTAATATACTTGCTTTCATTACATTGGACTTTTTTTTCAAGATAAATTCAAAATATTTCAGCTTTGAAATTGGTTATTTGGAGCAAGGTCTAGCCATCCAGAATTAGATTGTAGCAGGGTATTTTTAATTTATTAAATGCTTCATCATCTATATACCTATGGCTTATGCATTCTACAAAAGAGACTTTTGTTTGTTATTTGCTTATAAAATGAAAAAGTATATTGTACATAATATTCAGATTGTATAAAAAACTATATAAGGAACTAATCACACATGTTTTATGTTTCGCTGTATTTACATTCTTATAGAGCACTAAAAAGGATGTATATTCAGGGTGTTATATTTGCTGTATCAAACAAATTCAAAAGTTAACTTCCGTAACATTGATATATTTTGTTTAGTATAAGTATATTTATAAATAACCCAGTAGTTTATATTAGTATATTGTGTGTATATACAATGCAATTAAATTACAACTAGGTACATTAAAAACAAGACTATAGAAGCTAAAAACATGATCCTTTAGTTTTAAAATCTTATAAACAGGTACATACTCTGAAAACCAGGCAAGTTAAAGGCAAACCCCACAAAGACTATTTTGCCATCCGATTGTTTCTTCTAATAAAATTCTTAGTATAATGATATTACCAATACATGAATAATTTTTCTTAAAACCAGTTTGATTTTCTCTTAGTCTTTGTGCAAGTTGATCTTTAATTCAAGTTAAGATTATTCTTGTCTTAATCTTTGCGGTTACACATAGCAGGGTTATTGGACTCCAGTTTTTATATTGCCTCAAGTTGTCCTTTGGTAATTTAATTATAACTTCTTCCAACCACTCCCTCGGTATGTCTTCATTTTCCCATATTTTTTTCATCAGTTCATATATTAAATCTGTCATCCTCTTAGTATCGGCTTTCAAGAGTTCGGCTGCTATTCCATCAATGCCAGTAGTTTTTCCTTCAATTGTTTCAGTACTCGTTCAATTTCCTGGTTACTAAATTCTTCACGATTCAAATTCAATTCTTCGTCTCCTTCGAGTTGTTTAATTGTCTCACCTATATTATACACCTTCCTACAATATTCTATCCACCTGTATATAATTTCCTTTTCTGTTTTTGAATAGAGTTCCATCCTTATCCTTTATGTGTCTTGTGTAATTTTGCTTGGTTCCTGTAATTTTCCGTATTATTTCATAATGTGTTCCCGTGGCATTCTTAATAACAGCCTCTCCCACTACCTGTAGCATCTCATTTATATAATTCCATTTGTCTCTCCTAGCTCATAGTTTAACTTGTTTATTCTTTTCATTATATTCACTTTCCCATTCCCTTTCCGTTTCTGAACCTTCATTTTTAGCATGTCTTAACTTTTTTCTTTCCTCTATTAATTCTTCACTGTTTCTTATGATCCATTTCTTCTGATTATTTTTTCTTGTTCTCAACACTACAATTTCTGTCTCAGAGAGTGCATTTTTAATTACTTGTCATGTTTCCTTGACTCCCTAGTTTTCCAGTTATATTTCTTCTGTGCTTAATCTTAATTCTTCTCGGAAGCATTGTTTAATTTCTTCGTCTTTCGATTTTTGCATGTTGTAGAACCATCGTTTTGATCGTTTGTAGAAAAATATCGGCACCTCTCGTAATTTTAACGTCTTGTATCCAATTTTCCCATTTTTTTCAATTATTATATGATATCTGATTTCTTACATTTCTTCCATTGTCATATCTCTACCATCATTTTCACTTCTTATCTTAGCATTTTAAGATTATTTTTCTTAATATGTGAAATATCATATGGTATACTTACTTAAGATAGCTCTTGACACTCACCAATGTGTTAAATAAAACTTTCACAATATCAATTGAATGGCTTTATATGAGGTCTTCAGTTTTCACGTTCAATGAATTAAATGTATTTCTTATGAATAAATGAATAACAGGAGGTCATCACTGTTACAATTTATTGTTACACTGTGTTGAGTAAGTTTATTTTTTTTGTTTACTGTAGAATTTTAATAGATTGGTGAAATCAGTTCTGTGAGTTATTTTCAGACACACGTTTTTTTGACACTTTTCTCTTACCTCTTTAGCTTTGTAATATTGAAAGGGAAAGTAACACCTCCAAGAGCTTCGCAAGATACTGGTATAATAAGAAAACTAAAAAGATGTACTATGATGTAGAAAGCTTAATACAGTAATTAAGTAATTATGATGGACTGCAAGATGTACTGAAGATGTCAGATCAACACCGTAAATATATTCTGTCTCAAGGGGAGCTGACACCTCCACTTGTATAGATTTTATACCAACAACCTACAAAACAATTGGAGGTGTTAGCTTCCTTAATGACACTAATGAAGCTTGAGAAAATAGCCAAAATCGGCTTGCAAATCTATATATTTACTTAATTAATGTATATAGGCAACTAGTGATCTCAAGTCAGTACAGCAGGTGTGGGGTCTACTTATAAGTGCTCACAATAAATGGCAAACCTGTTTACATATTTTTAAACAATACTGAGGAGATTTGGAAGCTTGCAGGTATGATTCTGAAAATAAGGAAATATGTTTTTGATCTCAAAGTAATCAATAGTAGTGAGATTACTTTGATAGCAGTTTCTTGGAGATCGACGATATTATGTATGTAGTTCTTAAAAACTGAAATATTAAGTAATACCTGTTGTACCAGTGGTCCGACAAAGATACCAATTTTCAACAACATAACTTCGACAAAAAACAGTAGAAGTTCTAAGTTTAAGACAGGTGCCAGTTTTGTATCAATGAGAGAAGCATACATTTGATTTGCATCGATGATATATTAACACACAATATATTGAATACACTACATTTTTACTTATATAAAATTAAGTTCCTTAAACATACTCCTAAAAGTCTCTTAAGTAAGATTTAAAAAAGGAAATTATATTTTCCTACAAGTAAAAGGAAGTTAACTACTGAATGAAAATTTAAAAGGCTGCATGGCACTTTTCATGTTGTAAATGTCTACATCTATGTTGGATATAAGAGCACCTTTTGTGCAATTGTTTCATAAGCTATGTAAAAGCTGTCGATGGGTTTGCACTTTTGTTGAATTTTAAGAAATATAAATTTTATTGTAAGTTTTTATAAACATAAATGAAGTATATTTAAAATATGTATAAAGTCAATTATTGTAAAAAATAACAATCATTGAGTTTTAAATGAACCGACATATATTCTAATCAGTCAGTCTATTGAAAGATGTTTACATTTTGTTAAAATATAGAATCAAAGCAAAGATTTTTGATATCTATGGTAATGTAAATTTCCCTCTTAATTATTTACAAATCATTTCGGAAAAAGTATTCTCTAGCCAAAGAAATCACAGTTGGGTTGTGTATATATATATATATATATATATATATATATATATATATATATATATATATATATATATATAGCAGTTGTGTTAGCCTACATTAAAGGAACTAGTGACATAGCTTCGAACATCCTACGCTTGCTATATCTCTGACTAACCGATCTGATAATGGCTGAAGGATATCGACCAAAAGCTTATCAACAAGCTCGTTCTTCTCAGAACGAAGATGCACATACGTAGATTAAAACTCAAAAATCATCTTCTCCATATATATAGAAATGAGTGAGAGAGATAGAGAGAGAACAGTAGCAATCAAGAATAATATTAATAACAGATATCATTGTGTCAAATTTTATATAGTGTCCTAAAGCAGGTGTTGGATGCTGAAAAGATATCCAAAAAAATTATGAAATTTATAATATTTAATAACAAGGTGCAAGAACAAATCATAGTTTGGACACTCAAACAAAATTCCAAATAAAAACCTTACAAAAAAGGCATGAAAGATAAAATAACAAAGGACCAGACCAAGAATTTGCTCACAGAGTGGAATAGTTTAATGTCAGAATCATTATAAGGATCAATATTTCAAGGAAATATCAGTTTTAAAACATCGTGTAACAATATCAGCACATACATATTTCTCGTACTGATGGCATGATGGATCTTCAATCAAGGACATGTCTACGTTAAAGGCTCCTTTGGCCTCTTGTTTCATTTAATATACATTTAGACCGTCCTATCCAATTGCATTTGGGCAAATTTTAGCGCACGCTCATTACATATTACATATTGAATAAAATTGGGTTATATGGTATCTTGACCACTTTTGGAAAGATACTATATTACTAATAGTATATAGCAAGAAATTACAAATAGTCAGACATATAATTTAAGCATTAAATTGTTATGAACCTAATCTCTCAAGGAAATCTTGTTGTACTTTAACATAATCAAAAACAATGCATTGGCCTGGAAAATTCCTCGATTACATTGATTATTTTGATGAAAAATATAAAGTAACAAGTTCTTTGAGCAAATGAAATGAGTACCCAGTAATGAATACTTTTTGCAAAAGTAACGAATCAATTCGGCTACTTAAAAATTACAACTTCAAACATCACTTTACATTGGTGACGATATTATAGTAAAAAGACGACATATTCTTAACAAAGAAGAAAGTCATTGAGAAGATGCACAATAAGAGAATAATAAAAAGATCTTCAAATAAACGTAAATACTTTCGTTAACATAAGCAACTTTCAAATGGTTGAAGAATATATGATATAGACATTGGACAGATTAAAAAAAATTTTCATACAGTTTGAAACACCTCCAACACAAGCGACAAGAACCAAAGGAGAATTTAACAAAAACACACTATTTCTAAATCCAAGCACACCAACAGATTTTTTTATGGTAATACAAGAATTGTCAAACTCAAAGGCAGTTGGTAACTATGATATACCAATCAGAATCCTAAAAACAACTTCAGGCATTCTATGTTATCCACTAAATTATATCGTAAACCTCACATTTGAATCAGGTCAGTTTCTGGATTACATGAAAAAAGCAGTGATCAAGTCAGTTTATATGAAAGATAATTAAAGCAAAGTTGAAAATTAGTGACGAAAAATACTGTTGCAAAATATTTAAAATTTTTTTGAGAAAATCATGGTTAGCAGGATGGAGGGTTTCTTCCAGATATTAAATATTATTATGGACAGGAGAACTGTTAAGGTGCTTGTTCAGATGGTGGGTTTTGTGAAAGGGGCTTTGAATGATGCCAGGTGTGTTGCGGAGCTTTAATTGATTTGTCAAAAGCATTTAACACCATTAAACACCACAATATTTTGTGCAAAATATAAATGATGGGAGTTAGAGGAACTGATCCCAAACTTGTCGAGTTATATACAGAAACTAGAACCACTGGTTTAAAAATTCGATCTGATTGGCAATTGATAGATAGCGGTGTATCCCTGGGCTCTATTCTGGGACCATTGCTATTTATTGTGTATGTCAATGACCTTTCTGTTCGTCTACAGACAGATAAAGTGTTGAACGTAGATGACACATTGACAGTTAACATATCTAATATCCTGAAAATTACACATAAGTTGTTTGAAGACAAAAAAACAGAATTAGTGCATTTTATGGGATCATACTTAATCGAGGAATTTTCAATTATAATGATACTGTACTGACATTGAATAAAAACACCAAGTTTTTAGGAATATATCTGGGTAGCAGCCTTACCTGGAGAAGACACGTAGACACTGGCACCAAGAATTAGCAAGTTTTCATTTGTTCTGCTTTCCTTTAGATCTAAAACGATTGAGGTTATATGTCTGATAGCCTACTCTAGCTATGTGGAATCAATACTCCAATACTGATGTAGATACGATACTTTCGCTCCTAAAGACATGCTTGAGAGGGTGAGAATGTATGAATCTTGTACACCATACTTTATAAGTAATAATATAGTTTCCATATGATCCATATTTGTTATAGAATCTGTACTTTTACTTAGGTAGAATTTAGGTTTCTTTGAGAGTGCTACTCAAATTTACTTCCATGATACAAGACCAATTGTACCCATGGCAAACTAATTTAACACTAGTGAAAAAAATAAACGTTTTTAACATTACTTTCAAGGTTTATAATAAATTACTGGATTCAGTGAGGGCTAATTAAATTTGAAAAGTTTCAAAAGTGAACCGACCAGGGGGTTTTCAAGGATATACCTGTGTACAGGGAATCTTGGATGATAGTAATATATAATGTATCAGATCTATAATGTTTATATAATTGTGTTTCGCTTGTTCTATACCTTTACTTTCACAGAATTAATGGAAAATTTATAATTTGTATATTGTATGTAATATATTTATAATGTGAGTGATTAAGATAATAAAAAGTGCTGTACTTAAAAAGCAGACTTTAAGATTGTACACAAAAATGTTATTGCATTTACTTATAATAGAATATTTACAATATCTAAGATATCAAAAATCTTTCAAATATGCTTAGTTAAGGAATGCAAAAGGTGTGTAATCTCTTTAAATATGTAAAGGTGTTCTTTGTATTTTTGTTTACAGCTATCTATATCTTTATGTGCATCCATATGTAGGTATGTATCTACCTACAAAATGTACGGCTATCATACAAAATATTTTATCCAAAAACTTTAGAAAAATTCAGTCAATACTAGCAAGAAATAATGAACCGAAAACTATTTTTTGAAATATTCTTTGAAGTTATGAAAAACAATCATACATACAATCATTTTTAGAAATGTTAACAATGGTGTTATGACGTTCTTTTTTGTCCTTTTAGTCACTGCATGGACTAAATAATTTATAAATGTCAACTGGCGGCATAAACATGAAGTTTGTTAGTAAATGTAATTAACCAAATAAACACACCAATATATTAAATATATTAATTCACAAAAAATATATATTAATACGTGGTAGAAATTAACACTAGTCTAGTAAGAATATTACTACTGTTTGTCATCAAAAATCTCTACCATATTTAGGAATCTGTGAGATATCTTACAATTTAAAAGTCTTTTTATCCCTCTATACTGCGATTATTGATCGATCTAAATAATGATATTGTTTTGTAGAACTAACTCTATTGTACTTCATACACTGATAGAAAGTATTACTCACTGTTTATTGGCATAAAGTGCCGTTTTAACAATAATTGTCTGTATAACTATATTATTTAAGCACATGTTCATTATCCTCAAAATGTACAAAATGCTCTAAATATTCGATGCTGTATAGGCAACCAAACGTACAATGCTTTGAATATTGATTATGTGCTTTTATTCTAAAAGTTTTCTATTATATAAAGTAAATATGTTGCTCCTTATAAGAGATGAGTAATAGTAGTAATAGTAAAATTGAAGCCATGTATACATTTGCTGTATTTGGACAGAACACTTAGCGGAACCAGAAATAGCATATAAGTTTGTATAAAATGAACAGGAGCTATAATATTCCTTGTATATTTAACAGATTACTGATCTAATTATGTATTTTTGAGACATAATTATTTCTTGAATATATAATGTTATACTCCTATTAGCCCGTTCATAGTCCATATCTAACGTGCTAAAAGTGAGAACTAAAATTATATACCATATCTGAATCGGAAAAACCTCATGGTAATAAGAAATAATAACTACATCAGTTTTGAAAAAACATGCTAAAATATATGTGTGATGGTGTACAAGTGCTGCTACTCAAAAAAATTTAAATTATATGGAACTAAGATAGTTTTTAGTAAACCAGAGATGGTAGTCGTCGTCCAAGTTTACAAAAAGATCTAAACAGTAACAACTGTTAAATTAAAAAGTATACAAATGCTTAGCACAATTCACTAACGACGATTACCAAAACATTGAACCAGATATAGAGGGAATGTTCCAGTAGTTACAATGGAGAGAATGTATAGATGCATACAGCTATTAAAAAATGGCAGAGCACCTTGACCAGGTAATATTCCTGAGCAATTGATCAAGTATGGAGGGCCATGACAGGTGCAGCGCCTAACCGTGCTATTCAATTCAGTGTTAAATCGACAACAGATCCCTGAACAGTGAAAGAGGCACAACTAGTATCAATGTACAAGAAAGGGAGCAGCAATACACCCAGCAACTATCGAGGCCTAAGTATCAACAGCACCCTTAGCCGTCTATTTGGTAAAATACTAAAATATCTGGTGTAACAAGAGACATAAGGTTGTATTAGCGAAGAACAAAGTGACTTTGTAGCTGGTAGATCATGTACGGACAACCTTTTTATGCTACAAGTAATAGAACTGCAATATATATTGACATAGAAAATGCCTACAATTCGATATCAAGACCAAAACTATGGCAAGCATTGTGAAGGTTAGGAGTGAGTAATAACGTATTGAATATTATAAAACAATATTGTTTTATGAAGGAAGGTAATAAATTATCAGATTCAATAACTCCTACAAAAGGCCTAAAACAAGGATGTAGTTTACCACCGTTGCTCTTCAATATATATCTGGAAGCATGGAAAAGAAGCTGTGGTGGAATGGGTACCCTAATTGGAGATAGCAATTTGTCACATTCAATTTTGCAGACGATCAAGCAATTTTTGCCCAAGACGCATTTGTCATGTAGTTTATGCTCCACAGATTATACCAACATTAATAAAAGTGGGGCCTTAAAATTTGTACAACAAAATCGGAGTACATTGTATTTAATTCGACGGTACATTTTCCAATTTTAATAGCAAATGGGCAACCAATTAAACAAGTTAGCTCTTCCAAATATTTGAGCGTGTTAGTGACAGGAGATGAAGGAATGGGCTACACCAACATAAGAATAAAATTTAACAGGCTAGAAAAGTCAGATTGTTTGTGGATAATCTTCATGATTTAGAAAATAAAAAATAGTTTTTTAATATATATATATATAATATTGCGACCGGTTTCGGCCACACTAGGTCATCTCAAACTTTTGAGTCAGTGAAGGCAACAACACAACTAACGAGTTTCTTTTTATTTTCTAAATCAGGCTAGAAAAGTGGTGGGCCACCTCAACTCTATATGGAACAAGCATATTACAAAAAATGTGTCGAAACACATCGGAAAAAGCCTGGTCGAATCGGTGTTGAGCTATAGCTGCGAAACATCAACACTTAATGCTGACACATGAAGAATAATTTCGAAGGACAGGTGTAAATTTCTCATAACCGAAATGAATAATGTTATAGCTACGAAAGTATGTGGAGACTTGTGTTCTCGTACTATGTAATATGGACATAATAGAAATGGTATTTTTGGGCTGAAAAAATGAATTTGAATGTATTACACAGACTATCTAATTATATACATATAGAAAATTTAATGAATGTGAGTTTTGTAATCAAAAATACATTAAAACAGGTGAAGACAAAATTTTTCACACTTAGTCGAAGCAAGTCCAATATATATTCCCCAAGGACGTTAAACTCGGGGAGAACAATTTGTTCACCACAGTAGTAACGTTTAGGCAACACAATACATAGATTTACACAGGTGATTGCCATACAGTGGTGTGAACAGCAAGTGTAATATGGAAATGAATTTGGAAAAGGAAAAAGTAATACTAAATATAAATAGTGAGAGGGACTAAGCACTAGTGTATAGTACACACATAAAGTTTAATTCTAAGAAAAACAACACAGTAGCAAATGTGTCAAGAATATATAACTCTATAAGAATGTAATAAAATCCAGAAAAATATGAAAATCCAAATATATATACATATATATATTAATTGAATATTTTGCATTAAAAAACATGGTTAATGAATGATAGGGTCAGTAGAAAATAATAAGGTTGCAAAAAAGTAGTACTTGAAAAAGTTCGGACCACAAGAAGAGATAACATAAGATATACTACAATAGAAGAGAGATATCAAGTGGGACCACTGGGTAGCCTGGATGATTGAACGAAAAGGAGACAACTAATATAAGACTAGAAGGTAAATCAATTGGAAAAAAAGGTACAAATGCAAATATCATCATAGCCATAACCATCGACTTTCTTACCATGTGGTGATTTGCTGTTTTTGATTAATTCTACAAAAATAATCAATCAATAATGCCTAAAAGCAAAGACATCCTAGCTTGCAGCTCATTATTGGAGTCAATTAGCAATTTTAAGTTAAAATTTCGTTAAATATGTGTAGGAAAAACTGCAATAAAAAGTAATTGAAACATATCATTGTATGCAATAATTAATGTTGTTTAAATGTTACCATAAATTAATGTCAATATTTAATAAATATATAGTATAAACTTTAAATTATCTGTATGTCGAAAGCAGGTAAAAATATGTTATGCCACCAGTATTCCACATATGTTAGATCAAAGATTTTGGAACAACAAAAAAATTGTTTTATAACTACCACTAGATGCAACTAAGCGACTATCTCTTCCACCTTCAAAATTTGTAGATGTAAATTTTGATCATATTCAGGGTATATATCTCAAATGAACATTATTGTTATTAAATAGAGGAAATAATACAAACACATTGTGCTAGCAACAAATATTAATAAATACTTTAGAATAATATGTATCCCTGAATAGCTTGAGCTAACTTTAATAGAATATTCTGGATCAAAAATTATGAAAATTGATTAGGACGCTACAGTCCACAAATGGCTGGTTTATGAGATACAGCTCTACAAAGATGGTGAAAAAAAATCAAATATCTCAAAAATTGTTTAACTGCAGAAATGACAAATTTTGATAAACATAAGAATCCCCACTTTAACCAGAGGCGGAACATACAGATAGTGGACTGGGGTTTTCCAGTCATATTTTTATTTATTTATAAAGAAAACATGCCAAGTTGCAAATATTTACATTGTTCATAAAGAGTGTACAAACAAAGACATGTTATGTTTTCTTCAAACCGATTTCGAGAAAAACAGCAAAATAGCAACTGAATGTGACTTTCCACTGAAATTACTATTTGATAAAAACTCTGTATTTCATCAAAAATAAAGAATTTTTTACTCAAATTAAATGTAGTACGACAATACATGACTTTAAGTCAGCTAAAGAAGTTAAAAACAAGTTATTTTTCTTGTTTCTGAACTGTGTTCAAAAGCATAATAAAATATTGTCATGCTACATTGGATTTGAGTAAAAGAAAATCGTTATTTTTGATGCAATACAGGGTTTATTATTAAATATCAATTTAAGTGGAAGTCAACTTCATTAACATTTTGGTTTATTTATCGAAAACCGTTCATCTGAGGAAAAAATATTGAAAATCTTTTTTTTTTTATTTCTTAATGAAAAGTTAAACTGAGAAAGCGATCTTTTTAAATAAAAAAATATTACTAGAAAATCCCATACCAATTAAATGTCACAGTTTGTCATTTCTGTAGTTGTTAAAAATTTAATTCCATTAAGTTAAATCGTTTTTAGATATTAGCAAAAACATGTTTTTTATTCTGCGTCGTTACAGGACCGTATCTTGAAAACCAGCCATTTCCAGACTATAGTGTTCTATATCGATCATCGTGAATTTTTATCCTGAACATTCTATTAAAATTAGCGCACAATATTCAGGGACACCTGTATGTATGTGTATATATATATATATTTATCTAATAATGCGAAGAACGACTTGAGCAAATTATTAAATACTAACTACTTAAAAATAATCTATAGAACGTGTTTTTGAAGGTTGTGTCTTAAAATTCCACTTTACAACTTCAAAAATAAGTATACATAGTATTTAAAATCAGAATTTAAAGATTGTAACGATAAATATTCTGGACATAAAAGAACTTCATGGCATCAATATTTTTTTCAAACCTAGAAAATGTATTAATTTATAGCTTGCGTTAATGATAAATAAAAGTTTTCGATAGAAAAATAAATTATATAGTCTAAAAACCTAGCATAGTCCAGAGGATATCTCATTGGTTTCGTGATTTTTGTAAATAAGAGTAAAAAATTATGGCTAAATATCGAAAGATTAGTTAATTTTAGCTTATTAACTGTTTATAGAACAGTTTGCGGGCTCTCAGTGGCCAAAGATGTCTTCCTTATATTAAATATATATTGCTACTGTCTATTATTAAATTTAATGGGGAGCAAACATTGTCACTTCGAGCTAGATTAAATACTTTCAAGTGTTAGACTTAAATAATCCTAAATATGAATAATTCTTATGCACAAATCTTTTATTTTGATTTTCACTTTGAAACTTACTATCACTACTAGAGAGGAACATGAAAATTGCAGCAGCGCAAGCACTTAGTGACTGACTAGTATTGAAATTGTATTTGTTTGGATCTTCAAAAATTAAATGTAACTTGCATGATCTGACCAATGAAAATAGTTTGCTTTAAATATATAATTGCTTAAAATTGTACCGTAAAGTGTTTGCGGTTTCCTTTGAAGTGCTGCAGTTTTCACATCTTAAATGCCTAACATTGATTTGTAAACACACTTAAATTACAATTATAATTATTTAAATATTATAAAAATTGCAACTTATATGGCTTAAAATGATTTCAATAGAATATCAAATTTTTCATGTGAACCATAACGTATCAACAATCACATATAACTTCCTTCCTGTATAAAATCTTAGACACTGATTTTCATTTTTCCTCTATCTGGCAATTCTTTTAACATTTATCTATGTCATCCCCCATCACCCATGTTCACTTGTGACATATCTCCCTATATCTGCAGATATTTTGTTCTTTTTAACTACTTTACATCATATTCTGGGGGTATAAACAATATCATAGCAATGAATGTACAGAATCTCTTTCAAGCATTTATCGACTAGTCCGCACCCTATTCTAAACTGTAGTTCATGTTGACAAAGATTCGCTCTCTTACAAGAGGATGCTATTAAAGTCTGTATAAATTATCTTTATTTTCTTATATATTACAACCACTTAATCCATCCATTTCTATCCAGATTACAATATTTATTAGCTCCTTATAAAGCATTCTTCCCTGCAATACACCCTTTATGATCTCAATACTTTTTACTACTAATATCACTCTTTTTTCAACATGTAACTTTAAACCCAATTTTGACACCTCATCTGCCAACTATGCTACTTTAAACTGAAAGTGGTGCAGTCTTTATGCTTCAAATCTTCAAGCCTCTGATTAAATCTTCTTTCGAGGCTAGATCATCCACTTATAGCCAAAAACATTATCCAACTATTGTCTATTATGTTAAATTCTTGCAGAACACTTTTTATACACCAAATTGATAAGGCAAATATCCAATATTATATGAAACATACAAATGTGGTTTATGCATGTTCTTCAGTATCTGAATCCAGCTTGAGTTGTTCTTACTTTCTGTGCTTGTGTTTCTCATTTTGATCAGCAACTCCCTTATTAAAATTTTGATGGTAAGAAGTGTACATCAAAAGACAACCACCTTGATGCATAGTAGAAAAGAGCACTGTTATACTTGTTAAGGAATAAATATTTCCATTTGGTTACACATTTCCTGTTTCAACTTGGAGACAAGCAAAACAGGAAAAAGGTCTACAACGTATGTTTTTATGCCTGTGTCGGAATGTAAATTTTGCCAGAGAAGCATATCTATGTTGGATCTAGAGAAAGTTTTGACAGAATATATAAAAACAAAAACAGGTGATGTTAATAAACAGCCCAAATCATAAAAAGTGGTGTATCCATTAACATAATTGTATAGGTCTAGGGTAAAAATAATGTTCTGTGAAATGTTGTTGTTAAACTAGGAACCTGAAAAACACTAAGTATAAATATTGGGGATCATTTATAATTATCTAATACGTTATATAATAGACCAACTACAGTAACTCTACAGTCAAAAAATCTATAAAGTACAAATTAATTAGATTAGAGTAATGGATTTTTTGTGGCCGATAAACATCATGTTTCTTGATATATATAAATTTCAAAGACTTGCTTAGGACTTACTCAATAAGTAAGTAGCAATTTTCAAGCCTAGATCTAACAGCAAATAGGCAAAAAAAGAATGTGGATGGCATCATAATAATTAAATTATCTCGAGGTTCTAAGAATAAAATCATGTATATGAGAAGGTATAGCACAAATATCCATGATGTGAGGTTTAAAAGTTAACTATGCATCCAAAAAGACTTTGAGATCTGTCACCTCCGAAATCCCATCATCACTATAGTAGAATTTTAATGAAATTAGTTTTTGCTGGAAACCTACTACCATACACTTGCTGATATTAAGATGAAATAGGTTAGGCATATACTAATCCTGAATATTCTCAAGGTTATTTTAAAGGAAAAAATAGACAAGGATACTGCCAACACAAATATAAAGGTTAAGATAATCTGAAAATGGAACTTTTCTATGTTGAATGCAAGGAGTGATGTAATCACCCTGAGATATTCCAGGTGTTATGCAGAAAAATATGAATATGATATAAAAATCTAATAAATGGTTTGTTATTATACCAATAAAATATAAAAACATTAATTAAGAATGGGAAAGGAGTTCAAGTTAAATTTAAATAACAGAACACCGCAGTCAATGCAGTCAAATGCTTTAGCAAAACCTGTGAAGATGATATCCAGCTGCCTCCATCATTTAAGACAAGAATTTGATATTTTTTGTGAAAATTTACATTAAAAAAAATAAGATGAATTCATCAAATGGCTTGTAATTTAACAAGCTTACTGTACTCAGCATGCAGGAGAGTTCAGATCATTAAAAAAAAAAACAGAGGAATTTCACATGTGGTGTAGTAATATTTTTGGACCCAGGCAATGATTTTTAAACTTTACTAAAGGAAGGTTTTATAAACTGGAATACATGAAGATAAATGTTTAAAATTTAAAGGTCATAACAATTTGTAAAGAGATTAAAAAGTATGTACACATTTATTGTGATGAATTATATAGACTTGATAAGTTAGAAGTTATTTGTGGAGAGAATGTAGCAATCCTAATATATGAATATGACTGTTTTATACAGATGCAAGTACTAAAAATGTAATAGCAGTTAATATGTAAGTTTTGAGGAAAATACTGTTGTTGGTTATCCAGACCATTTATTAGACAGATATACCTAGACCACTTATGCTAATGGTGTGTATATATATATATATATCAATTGTGATATATGGATCGGAATATAGAATATTCCATATTTTATGTTTTCAATTATTTAACTGTACTATAACTTAAAAACAAAGGAGACCTAATACAGATCCTTAAGGAACACTACATAAAACTGGTGGCTGTTATGACTATACTTTAAAGCAAAATACTGCAGAACAACATCGTTTCTTTTTTTATGATGCTATTTATGACAGCGACCCTTGGGTACTAACGATGGCACAGTCAAGATTGCTAGCAGCTGAAATTATTATTTTGAGAAGAATACTGAGTGATTAGTTATGAGAGTGGTATCAGTAAGAACCAATATTTTCTGGTGTTATAATTTGATGCCTTTCATTGAAGAAAATCTAGGTAATCACATACTGAGAGCTACTAGTTGCCATAGAAAAGGAGTCTGAATAATGCCTAAATATCAGAAAATAGAAAATTCGCTGTTTTATGGATAATTTATTGAATATATGCTTAAATATACTTTTATTTGTCTCCTAGGGCAAGCACTAACACTTTCTTGTAAATGTTTCCTTATGATTTACTATTTACAATTTATATTTAATCTAAATGCATAGTCATTAAGTCAGATGTAGGCAAATAGTTATTTATACTTACCACAATTTAATTAAATACGTAACTCCAAAACTTCTAAGTTAGCATACCACTAATAATCTCAATTCCTTTCAATTGTTAATAGAAAACAATAATTTTCAATCGAAGCATATTTTAGTATGTATTTCATCTCATTTAAAAAGAATCAATGTTAGGTATGTAACTTTTGATAATTTAAAAGATCTTATGAAAAGTAGTTCTTAATATGTTAAAAATCATCTAATACAGGAAATTTTATACTATATAAGCTCGTACTTGACAATAAATTGCTTTAAAGAACTAGAAATAGTACATTTAGGTCATAAAATTTTGTTTAGAATTATCTTGTTTCCAATCCTATTTCTCACAATCACTTGAAATTCAAATAAATGCTTCAAAAACATTAAAAGACAAAAACCCAAAAAAAATCATATAGGTCAGACTTGCATGTATGTAAAACGAAGATAAACTGAACAAAATTTTTGAATTATTGTATATAATACATGTGAAAAGAGAAAACTCGTAAAGTGTACAAGAAACTCCTATGTTTAAAAGTGGATAATCTTTAAAAATTAATATAAAATGAGTATAAAGACGTAATATTAAATTTACTTGATCCATTTGAAATTGCGTGTTCATTCTAAACGGGCTAGATGTTCGGCGTCAAAATACCATGGATCCAGTTTTATCCGCTGGGTTTTTGCGCTGAACATTATCGTACCTTATACAGTTTGTTTCTTGTAGATTTGTGTTTTCCAACACTTTCTGTCATGAAATATAAAATTTTTATGTCTCATTTCGATGGTTACAAGTATATTTTTGAATGTGTATGTTGTTATATATAAGTTATAAATGTAATATAATTTTATTAAATAATGCATTTGTATGTTACTATTTGTATAACTAATAAATTCTCAAATACAGTTTATCGTTTAATTTTTTTTGTATATTATATTAAATTTAAAAAATAAACAAATTTAAATTTCACTTTAATGAGCACTGAGGTTACTTTCGACCCACCTAAAGTTCTTAGAATGGCTTGACTGTCTGAGTAGTTATAGGTATGCCTTTTTTCGTAGATTCCATAGGCTGTTCCATAAATAAACCACTCTGCTTATCAGAATGTTCTTTTGGGCCAATTTGTCACACCTTTCCTTGCTTAGTTTCTTTATATAACCTCAAAGATTGACTGATTTATGTGGAAAATTGATAGATCTGTTGTATAATGACCAAAAATAATCTTGAATGTCTCTATCAAATCCCCTCATTGTCTTGTACTCCTTAGCACTGGCAAGTTAAGTTGGAGCAGTCTGTCCTCAAATGGTACATGTTTTAATTCAGGTGGAATCTTGGAGCAGCTCTATATCCTTTGCGAAGTAAGGATTCCAAACACTATTAGCATATGCCTTATATGACCTTTGTATAGCTTTAAAACCATCTGGGGGCATTTGTTTATAAATGCTCTCTTGACCATATATGTCATAGAGTTCACCCTCTCTACGACCGTCGCTAGGTGCGTTTCCCATTTCAGATCCGCTGAAATGTATATTCCCAGATCCACTTGCTCTTGAACTTTTTAAGGGATACGTTGTACATACTGTACATTAGTTCTCATTCAGCGAGCACCTCAAATTCTCTCTGAAAGCATAGTCAGCGGAAATAAGATTTGTAAAACTCTTGGTATCATCAGCAAAAAAGGCGATATCGGATTTAATAACCCAAGGAAGTTCCGGGCGCTGTGTAACTCCACTATACACTTTGTACTTCTATGAGTACGTGTTTTTAACTTCAAGCTTCACGAGCACGTACATCTACAGGGAT
This sequence comes from Sperchopsis tessellata, assembly GCA_033557685.1. Taxonomy (NCBI): domain Eukaryota; kingdom Metazoa; phylum Arthropoda; class Insecta; order Coleoptera; family Hydrophilidae; genus Sperchopsis; species Sperchopsis tessellata. The sequence continues at coordinate 30,814 of JAWQRN010000165.1, forward strand.
CTCTTCATTATGCACTCTTGACCATTGGTCATACAAAAGATAAGGTTACTCACTGCAGACCTGCCCGGCAGAAATTTATGCTGTGCATCTGGAATCACGCCATATGATAAACGGAATGTTGTTTGGCTATTATCTCCTACATACATTTGCATGTATTGGAAGTGAGACTTATAGGCACATAACAGGATCGTACTTATTGCCTTTTTTAAATAAAGAAGTGCCTATGTTTGAATTTAAAGTTCTCCTTATTTATTTGTTACTGGGTTTTCCATGCAAATACCAAAATCATAAAAACTTCTGCTTGAAATACCATTCTAAGTCTCAAAGATTGTGACAGTCATCCCAGTCACCGATTTCGGAGCATTCTTTAGCACTGGGGCCATCTCTGTATTACCCTTAAAAAAGGTATAATTGAGAACGTAAAATGTAATAGTTCCCCAGAAGAATACTATTTTTCTTATCTAATGTTTGTTACAACAAGGTGTCAATAAATTTGATTAGATCAAATCTCGAAGAAAGCGTCCAAGTCAATACATTAAATACAGAAATAAAATATGCATTGAAAAATTTGGGACCAAACCGAAATTGCAGTGGACACCGTGTGTCTGTCATTAAGACATCATCAGCACTGCTCTGCAAGTAATTAGCTGTACCCCACTTTAGAATACATATTTGATTTCTTGTATAAATACTTTAAATTGTAAGTAAGCATATTTCAATGTTGCAATGGAATAATCATTACTTGAATTTAATATTAATCTACATGAAATAGCTATTTTCCCATAAGAATCAGAATTAGTTGCCACACATGAATGTATTAGTTTAAAATTTGATTAAATCAAATCTGGAGCAAAGCGTCCAAGTCAATACATTAAATACAGAAATCAAATATGCCTCGAAAATTTTTGGAGCAAGCCAAAATTGAAGTGGACACCATGTTTCTGCGATTAAGACGACATCAGCATTGCTCTTATAGTAATTACCTGTACCCCACGTTTGAATACACATTTGATTTCTTGTATGATATCCGTGGGGTACAGCTAAGTACTATCTGAGCAGTACTGATGACATTCTAATGACAGAAACATGGTGTCCACTGCAATTTCGGTTTGTTCCCATATTATTCGATGCATATTTGATTTCTCTACTTAATATATTGACTTGGACGCTTTGCTTGAGATTTGTTTAATCAAATTTTAAACTAATACATTCATGTGCGGCCAAGGAAGCAACTAATTCCTAAGGTATCCCTACCTACTTTTCATTGCGGCTTATTTTTAGCCTTATGGCTATACAGTTATTGTGAGAAATGAAAAAGTATTAATCAAATAGTTTTGGCATTCCTCCTTCTTGTAAATAGCTCAAATTTTGTGTGTGTAGCATCCTTCACTATCTTGCGAGCTACTAGAGTACATAGCATCTACTTCAACAAGTTTGTTGTTAAGGTAAATTTTCCCATATAGATTTGGTTGTTCATTAGTGTTACAAACAAAATTACCCAAAAATAATATTCTAGTATGTATAGACAAGTTTGACAGTTCATAAATAAAACACTTTTAGTTGATATAATATTAAAACCCAAAAAAAAATTACAAAATTTTAAGTGTATCCCTGTTGATTTCTCTCACAACCAATGTCATTGAATATAGAGTCTTTGTCGGGTGATAAGTATGTAGTGATGGCAAAGCCTAATAACACTATTCGTTATGTGAAGCACAAGCTGCAAGAGATGTCTGGAATTCAATGCGAAGAACAAAGGTTGATATATAAGGGCAAAGAACTAGATGATGACTACATGCTTAGAGATTATAATTTGCAGTTGGGGGCAATTATTAAACTGATTGTAACAATGGATCAAGCTATTTGCGATAATGCCAACTATTATAATACATCTATACAGTTTAATGCAACAAAATATTATTAGCTTTACAAACATGTAATAGATTATATATACTATATTTTTTTATGTTTATCTATTTAATGTGGTTTTGAAGTTATGCAGTGTGATTTTTTTGGAGGTTCCCCGTTGTATATGTACATATACCAATAGCAAATTTCAATGTTTTCCATTTTTAAGGAGTATGTGTATTCTGACTTTCGCATTTAAGTAGTGTACATGTATTCGTGAAGTTTAATATAGAATTTTGCAAGTGAGTAAGTGTGTGAGTTGTATTTTGAATATCATAAATCTACATTTTACTAATTTTTATTTTAAAGATTTAATTTGGCCCAATTTCTTTGGAATGAAAATTGTAATTTAAATCGTTTAGCAAAAAGAGAAGGATCTACAGCAATTGGTAAACATTTTAGTTTAGGTGAATCTACTATCAGCCATTAAAAATAATGAAGTCGCAATAAGAATATCGGTTGTTTCTGGCACAAAACTAAGTGCCAAATTATCATGCTTAAGAGATTCTTTATTAGATAAAACTGAGTTAGCGCTCGGAATTTGGATTGAAGATTTTACTCAAAGAAGAATATCTATAAGTGGTTATTTAATTAAACAAAAAGCTCTTCGCTTTTACCAATAGATGAAGTAATCAGAATCATCTACTTTCGCTTCCTAGACAGTTAAAGAATTTTTGGCTAGCAAAGAAAGGTAAACCGGTTTCTTAAAAGAAATGCATTTTATAACGTGATAATTACAGGTAAGGTATCAGCAAATTATTGAAGATGGTGGATATTCCTCCTATCATGTGTTTAACGCTGACGAGACAAGATTGTTTCGGAAAACAATGCCTAGTCGAACTTATATCGCAAAGTCTGAGAAAAAAGACGGCGGCTACAAAGCAGCCAAAGATCAAGTAACATTGTTACTTCGTAGCAATGCATTAGGAGATCGAATGTTTAAATTCCTCCTAGTAAATCGATCTATAATAGCATGTACGTTAAAAGGCAAATATCTAACAAATCTTAATATTAGATACTGTCAAAAAACTTCACTTCAAATAGAATTTGAGAACTTTGTAATAAATTGGAAAATCATTTTCTTGTTTACAACACAAATTCTGAATGAACCTGTAAATTCCAACGTGAGCTAAGGAACTGTATTTCTAGATATCGAGAACTGCATAAGAAATTAGTAAAATATTCATCTCAAAGTTTAATTACGGATTACATTGACACAGAATAAAATAAATATATAAATCCTCAATATGTTTTTTATGCATTCTTATTTTCATATGCCTTTTTTATGCGATTCTTTAATTTTATGAGATTTTAGAAAATTATGGAACTCATCCCTAATTTTACAGCATAAGCTATATCTTTTTTTGCACAATTTTTTTATTTGCAGTTTTCTGTAGAACACATCTACCATATAAAAAAAGACCTTACTGTAATTGGTGTAGTTTCGTTGGTTTGAGGGTATGGATATGAATTTATCACAAGGAATATCTTAATTACGCATGCTAAATTTTTGAGTTTGATAGCATTGTATGTACTTCTATTACATAAGAAAATTTTTGAGAAAAATTAATATGAAAATTTGGTATTTAAATAAAACGTTTACCTTTATTTGACTGACAAGTGACAGCTAACATAATTTTCATAATTTTTAAACCTTTAAACATAACGCATTATCATGGTGAGATTTTCTGAAATGATATTAGGTTGGGTGGATAGAAGAACTTATGAGGAAGTCTTTATGGTTTTTAATGAGAATTACCTTAATCGGATTCCTTTAACACGGTCTATAGTATAATATATAAAGTGTATTTCACGATGATCCTGTGTTATCCTGAAGTAATTGCATAAATGATTTATCAGATTGTGAAGATCCTTGTGTACATGCGAGTGCTGAGGATAATTTTTTATTAATGTAACATCTCTTATTTTAAACCTTCAAAGACTTTAGTATAAGACTGATCATTTGTCAGTTTTGTGAGATGTGTTGAATTTCCTGGATGTTGACTTTCTTGGGTGTTGTCTGCCTCACTGAACATTTTTATTTTTACTACTCTAATAAGATAGAAAATTCATCAAAAACATCACACAAAACAGAACTTGTCCCTTGATATTGATGGTGAGGTGGTTGAAAATCCGGTGCTTGTGTCATTTGTCATCAACAGACATTTTGAATTGATTGAAAAGTATCAATTTGGGAGTCTCGCAGAATTTCAATAGTAGTTTTAATAATCATTTGTTTTTCTTAATTCCTAGTAATGTAATGGGTTTGGATACTGCTAGTAATAATTTAAACGATACATAGTCTGTAAGCTCTATTAACTTTGCTACTAGAATAATAAAAGAGCTGCTTGGTAATATTCGATTGATTCTTATTGAGTTATATATATATATATATATAATGCAATTTACAATTTGCTTGGCTAGGTTTACAAGTCAATTAATGACAAAAACACCTTATAGGCAATTTTTTGCTAAGCAAATTTCACCATATTGGCATTCGTGGGTCGCCTTGGCAACAATTCTATAGTAATTTGTGTGGGCAAAAGCAGCTTGTTAATTTTGGTCAGACTGAATGTCGGTGCTTGAAACATGGTTTGGTGTGCCACGGGGATCAATTTTGGGCCCTATTCCTTGTTTGATATGATATGATACAATGCTTATTTTGAGAGTTTTATGCGGTATGGTATTACCTATTGAGGATATTCTGTGTCTAGTAATTAATTTAGATCCACTATTTAAGTAGCAGAAGGGAACTTTGCGAAGTATTGTAGGACGAAGCCAACAAGAAAGTGGTCGATCTGTG